>WAAG01090559.1:20536-30996 GCA_013390105.1 Tichodroma muraria
TCCAGCCCTGCCCCTCGGTATCCAGCCCTGCCCCCGGTATTCAGCCCTGCCCTCGGTATCCAGCCCTGCCCCCGGTATCCAGCCCTGCCCCCGTTATCCAGTCCTGCCCTCGGTATCCAGCCCTGCCCCCGGTATCCTGTCCCCGGTATCCAGCCCTGCCCCCGGTATCCAGCCGGTCCCTCCTCGCTTAAAGCCGCAGCCGGTAATTAACACGTTGCGACTCATCCTGGTGCCATCTCCCCCGGGAGCTCTCCTGTCCCTGCTCAGCCGTGTGCTAGAACACAGGGATTGCTCTCGGCAGGGGCAGAACCAAACCCAGGACCTTCGCCGTGTCCCCATCCCCGGGACGCTTGCGGGCAAACCCCGCTCCCCGCAGCCCCCGCAGCCCCCGGCCCAGCACAGCCCCGGGGCCGCCCTGTGCCGGAGCTAATCTCTGCCGCTCCGCTGCGATAAAATGATCCCTCTGGGATTAGCGGCAGTTTTAAACACTTCTGAATGGGGACAGGGTCCGAAACCTGACCATAAAATCTGGGTTTGAAAGGACTTAAAATAAATCCCCCGCTGCCCTAGTCTTGCTATTTAAAAGGGGATTATCTAAGGGCTTTAGGAGCACACAGAGGGCAGCAGGACAACCTGTGAACCTCAGTCCCCTCAAAGACCCTCAGAAAACCTTTCTGCATGTCACCTGCCAGCAGCTCAGGGCTCGCAGGACACCCTTCAGGTTTCTCAGAGAGTACACCACATGCCCAGGTGAAGTTCAGGGCTTCAGCTGGATGTATGGGGCTCACTCCCAGACACTCCTATCCTCACTGGGGACGGTCCTGCAGCTGTGGCAGGGGTTATTGGTGTCACTGTCCCCCACAACACCCTTTGTGGGAAAAAGCCACCCTGTGCCACTCAGTGAGGGTTTTTTAATAAATACCTTTTTTTTTTTTTTTTTTTTTTCACAGAAATATACCAAGTTTTACAGAATACAAACTGCAGGGATAATGACCGAGCATCAAAGACAGAGGATGCGGAGCACCCTTGTGTCTCCCTCCGGTGTTCTTCAGGCTCTGGCCCTGACGCTCGCTCTCAGGTCTCCCCACAGCCCCGATCTGCTGAGGCTGGGCAGGGGACAGACGAGGTGCCAGCATGTCCTGCCCCGGGAGCAGGCACGCTGGGCAAGCTCGGCTCTGGGCTGAGGGCACCAGCTGCGAGAGCAGCACTGGGGCCGGGCGGGATGCAGGCCACTGATGGATGGACAATAGCCTTTGGGTGCTGGTGGAGACACTGGTGCTGGGTGAACACCGGGTGGTGGCAGTGCTGGGAGTTTCTGGGCTGCTTCTGGGGGGTTGGAGAACAACCCTTGTATTAATCCATCAGACGTGATTGGGGAAGGACAGCCCCGCTGCCTGGACCCTACAGGCAGCTGCCCAGGAAAAGGGGACACTGATCCCACAGTAAAGCACCTGGCTCTGCCCTGCCCTGGCAACACAACCACCCGAGCAGGGCTTGGCCCTGCTCCTGTCAAGGCATGGTCTTGTGGCTCCTGCCCTGTCAGCAGGACGTCCATGCCACAGCCCTGCACACCAAACACTCAACCCACCTGAGAGGTCAGGAGGAGAGTGGGGTCTCACATTCCACTCTACCTGCTCTGGAGGACAAAGGGCCCCAAAGAGAGGGGCCAGGCAGGGCAGAGAGGTTTGGGGTAGGGAGAGGAGAGGTTTGGCCTGTCTGCAGGCTCTCAGCCCCAGGGCAGACACCAGATAGGCCACGCTCCAAGAGAAAGTTGAATCCTCATCACTTAAAGCCATGAGACCACATTTGGCTCGGGGTTAGAGATGACCCCCTTGGCCAGCTCTGCAGCAGCCAGACCTCCAGCTGCTCAGCACCCACAGAGGAAAAGCAGAGAGCATCAGGAAAAGGCCCTGCTACTCCAAAGTCACTTACCTCAAGTACAAGACCAGCATGATCCCTTTCTCCCTTTCCAAAGAGATCTAGGAGATCAGAGAGCACTTTCCTGACTGCTCCTCTCTGATCTCCACACAGCAAATATCGCTATAGGCACCACAGTGTGGCGCAGGCTCCCCACTCCCACTTGGCAACAAATCCACATGGGGGAAGCACCATCTCCCCACAGAGCTGGCCCCACCAACTGCAGGGATGGACAAAAATTTGCCACATCAATCCTGCATTCTCCATCACCGAATCAGAGCCCTGGGCAGTAGAACAGGGCCCAGTGAGGACATGGGGTGAGGCTGAGCAGCAGCCCAGGGAGGCAGCAAGGCTGCTCTAGTGATGGGAAATGTTATGTCTGTTTGAGGGGGAAGTGAGGAAATCAATGCACCATGGGGAGACCCCTGCATTGAGCCAGGAACAAGCTGCTGCTCTGCTCTGGCTGCTACAGCACTTACGTGAGTGGGGAGTGAGGGGCAGGAGATGGCTGGCTGGCTCCAGAGCCATCCCACACAGCCCTGCCTCACCCCACCTGGGGACAGCGATTTTTGGTTAGGAGGGTAAGGCTATTGTGTGATGGCACCAGATTGTACAGGTGAGATGGGGGCCTGACGGACACCAGGGGGTCCCAGGCGTGGCGAAGGGAGGGTGGCTGGGTGAGTGTGAGCGTGTGAAGAGGCAGGGGGGAGGCAGAGCCGCTATTTGCCCGCGGCGGGGGTCGTGGCCACGATCTCTTCGTACTTGGGCGGAGGGTCATTGTAGGAGACGCTGGTCTCCTCGCTGCTGCTGCTGCTCTCCGGGTGCCCCGTCACCTCCTCATAGGAAGGCGGGGGGGTGGCACTGGACAGTCTGGAGAGGACGGAGACAGAATGCTCTGGTGGGCAGAGGGTGCCTTCTGGCTGGGGGGTGCCCCCGCCTCTGCCATCCCCAGCGCCCCGGTTGGTGGCTTCCCGCTGGTACTGGGTCTCCCCTTGGCTCTGCGACCGCTCACGGTACACCATGACCCTGGGGAGGCTGCGGCCCGTCCGGCTGGCCAGGTAACGGTTCTGGGCATAGGAAGGGCGGTGGCGGGTGGCCTTTTGCAGCTGGCACCTCCAGATGATGAAGAGGGCGATGACTATGAGAAGAGCCACTCCCAAGAGGGGCACCACCACGTACATAGCGTCAGAGCGCTCCGTGCTGTGCCCGGGGTCCTTGACAGAGTACACAGAGCTGGTGTAGCCTTTCCAAAACTCCATCTGCAACGGGAACAGAGAAACAACCATCACGTGCTGCAGGTGGGAGAAGGACCCCAACCACCACCAGCAATAATCACTGCCCTCCCCAGGCCCGCAAAAAGGGCAGCATTTTGGATGTCACCCACCCCTTCAACCTGAGGTGCTGTGGGAACCAACACAGAAGGTCCTGGGAACATCCCTCAACAGCCCCCACACCAAGCAGGGAAAAATTTATTCCACACCAAGGCCAGCCTAAGGAATCATGGACAACAGCACGTATTTATCACACGCCATGGGAGCGCCAACTCAACCTGCAGCTGTGGGCAGGGTGTCCTGGCAAAAGCAAGGTGAGGCCATTGCCTGGGAAGGAAAAGCCATGCTGGGAAGTGAGGCCACAAGATGCTGCCTGCAGCCAGAAGAGGACAAAGGGAACAGGAGAGGCTGTTCCCCTTTTGTTTTCCTTCTGTCTCCAGCCTGCTGAGGTGTGAGCCCTCCCACATGCACTGGGCAGCAGCACAGGACAAACGCACCGTCCTCTCCTTGTTCTCAAACACCTCCTTGACCTCCTCATAGCTGCAGACCTCCTCGATGCACTCCCGCTCGATGGTGCCCTGCCGGATCTCCTCCAGGAAGCCATTGGCTCTGGGAAAGCGTTTCAGCAGCGAGTGGGCATTCCTGGCCCCCAAGAACACTGCAACACACAAGGCAGAGACATTCTGAGCAGGGACAACTCCACACCTGGCCTCTGCCCAGCCAAGCTTTCCGACCCAGCTTCCTGACGCTACGTGCATCCCTAACAACAAAAACCCAGGGCTACAATCAGGTAGGACAGCAGGTAGGAAAGCCAAAAGGGCACAGGACTCCTGGGGTCTGCTCAGAGACATATGGCACCAGGACCCCTTCTGTCAGGACTGAGGTGCCAGAGACATCAGAAGCAGCAGCTGCAGCCACACAGGGCAACTGAGGAAGAGACAAAAGGCTCCAAAAATATTTGTTACCAAGCTTCTGCCCCTGATGGATTTCACCTTTCTGCCCCTTTGTTGCAGGGCAAGGGAGATCCCACCAGGAGAGCAAGACCCCACAGGGCTGGGACACAGAGCTCTGCCAGGACACAGGGCCAGCACTGAGAGGGACTCACAGCCCAAAGTTCAACACAACAGCCTGCTGGAAACTGCTGTCCCTGCTGCCAGCTGCTCAGGGGTCATGCAAGCTCAGTTGGCATCAAGGACTCTGTTCAGGCCCCAGTGAAACCACTTTCTTATCCCAACAAGGGCAAACTTCCCCAAAACACAGGGACAGCACAGGGGGTTATGGGTCAAGGGCCCGAGCAGCCTCTCCTCACATAGCATCACATTCTCATCCCCACTGTTTTGATGCAGAGGCCTCACAAACTCTCCTCTGCTCCCAAAGCCTGGAAGACACCTCAAGCCTTCCCACAGCACATGCAGTCCTGAAGCCACACGGAGCAGGAACAGAACCTTCCTGCCTGCAAGAGAGACATTAAAGCCTCTCCTCCATATCCTGCAGGAGGGACACCTCCATGGGGTGCAGGAGGCAAGCACCTGCCAGGACCTGTAGCAGCACAGGAGGCAAAGAAGCTGTTGCTCAGAGAGCAGAAACTTTACACAAAACATGATCCTTCCAGGATCCAAATTTCATGAATGAGTGTTCCCACGATGCAGTTCAACACATTCAGCTAGCTGGTTCCAGCTCTTCCCACCACCAAGCCACAAAATCCTGCTGCCTCCCTTGGGAAGATTAATCAGTTCAGCTGGGTGATCCACAGGAACCTATTTGCCTCCTTCATCCTCAGACTGAGTCTTCCACTGGATCAACAAGGTGAACCCATTTACACAGCAGCAGCAACAAAGGAAGCAGAGGGACAGAATCTCCCATCTGACCAGCTTGGTGCTAACAAAATACTGGCTCCACAAGCAAAACAGTCAGTGAAAAGCCACCAACTTCTTTCCTTAGGAGCCTTTTGCCAAGGAGAAAAGCAAGTTTCCTTCTGCTTTACCTATCTGCTGCTGAAACAATACAGCAAGGTATTTGTGAGAGTATTTGGAAATATCAACAGGAACAAGGTCATGGTGTAAGAACCAACTACTACTGTGCTACACCATCCTGGGCTTGGAGGCACTGAGCTGCTTTTGTGCTGTGTAGGTGCATTTTCCCCTCGTGGTATATTAATGCCTTGCTTCTGCGAGAGAGTTTGCAGAGGGCTGAACCATTGAGGTGTGAATGAAGAGCAGCATGAATGATGTGAGTCACAGATCTTCCCTCAGAATCGACTTTATTATGCAAACCATTTTTTTTTTTACAAGGACAACCGAAAAAGCATTTTCAAGAGGCACAGAAGGCATCTTGCAGAAGGGCAGGGATCAGCTTGCCTTGGCTTTCAGTTGAGGAGGGCTATTCTGGCTGGAGAGGGAACAGGCTGCCAGGCTGACCTTCTCTTGAGCCTCTCCAGAGATGCCAAGGAGATGAAATTTTACAAAGACAACATTCATTCTGCAAATGTCCCGTACTTCGCTGGAGAAGTCTCGCCTCACCTCCTTTGCCTCCCACCTTGATCAGGCCGTGGTACAAACTCTCCGCTCCTTGGCACTTGAGCCTGAGACTTGGATTTCAACTTCCTCAGCACATCTTAGAGCAACAAGCTTGGCTGCAGATTTCACTGTCCAGGATGGTTTTCCATCCCTGCAGAAAGCAGTCACTGGACCCCTTCCCTGCTTTGCCATGCTGAGCTGGCCACTAAGGTAGGAAATAAAAACAGACACACAGGCAGGCAGGTATCACAAGCACTGTCCCAACTGCAAGCATGCTGTGACAGATGTGTGTGCTTTTCCCCACGTGCAATTTCCCTCAGGGACATAGAAATGGCAGGAGAGCAGAAACTGAGTCACTGCTCCCTCCCCTTGAAAGTGCAAAGAGCCCCCTCGTGGCTCGGGACCGGAGCAGGAAAAACACCAGCCTTCAGGAAACGAGCCTCTCATCTCTACTGGACCCCCGACTGACATGAAGAGCAGCCAGCCAAGCAGGTCCTGTCCCCACACCACAGGGCTGAGGGGACCTGGCAATGCCCAGCAGCCTCAGTGCTGATCCCCTGTGCCTCTCCAAGCCTCCCCACACCAGCTGGAGAACCGGTGCTCAGGAAAGATCGGAGCTTTAGGCAGGGGAAGCAGGAGCAAGGGCTGGGTTCACCTCATCCCTGCTGGGTTCCCTGTCCTGGGGCGCTGCTGGCCCCTGGTGGACACCACCCCATGTCTCAGCTGCACTGCTTGGCAGGGACACCCTGGGGCTGCTTCTCTGGGGAAGTAGAGCTGTGCCTGCAGAGGGACAGCCAGGGATGGCAGGAGGCGTGTGGTGGAGAACCTGCCCATTGACCACATCACGGTCACCATGAAGGGGACAGCTTGGCAGGGGACACTGCCACCACAGGGGACACCTTCCACCACCAGAAATGCTGGTGAGCCAGCACCTGAGCTCTGGGAAGGAGAAAAGGCAGCAGTTGGAGGGAGGCAGGGACCCAGCTGGGCACCCTCCTCATTAACTGAAGATTAAAGCAGCCTTTTAAAAACACTGCCTGAAGATCTCTGCTCCCTCCCGCACCAAGCACAGCACAGATAATAAAAGAAGGCATACCTGTCATCCCTGGGGTCCTCCTCCTCCCCAGCATGGCTACTGCCTCCACCTTCACAGCTGGCTCTGGCGACACTCCGAGCAAATCCTGAGATCCCAGACAGATCTCTCCATCTCCCCTTTCGCTACTGCCGTCCTCCTTAGACTCCCACCACACCGGGGCACCCAGCCTCCATGCAGGCTGCCCAGGAGAGTGAGGAGAGAGGCTTGAGCCCAGCTCTGGACAGACCACACACCCCTCTGCAGCCTCGCCAGGCTCAGCCCATCTTTAGTGCTGGCCCAGCACTGCTCTGGGGCGGGGCTGAGCTCGGCAGCTTCCATAGAACACAGAGCCCCGGTGCCACCGGCCACAGAGGGCAGTGTGGCCCCCAGGGTGGGCACTGGCAGGGTGCCAGTCACGGGCATGAGGAGCACTGCTGATGAGAGATGTCAGCTCAGACAGGCAGCCCAGAGAGCCCTGGGGAGGCCCATCCTGCACAGCAAGCACCACACAGAGACAGAAATGCTGCAGCCTCCGGGTAGTCCCGGAGAGGCCAGACCTTCAGCACCTCCTCTCGACTCCCACCTTGCAGAGGGGAGAGAGAAGCACAAGTCAGGCCAGACCTCAGACCTCACCCAGGGCCAACAGCCGAAGGCAGCTGCTCCCCACAGAGGATAACACCCCCCAAAATGAACAGGCACCCCTTTCTTGAGAGGTGGCTGTCAAACATCCCCCTTGTCTCCTCCAACACCACCGCCACCTCTCCGTCTTGCCTGGGGAGCACTTACTTGCCATGCTGCCTCGCTCAGCCAAGGGGGGCTCCTGCCTACCTGCAGGGAAGAAAACAGGAGAGTCACTGACAGCTTAAATTTCCAGCCCAGTTTCAAAGCCCAAACCTCCATCACCCAGAATCAGATTCATGCAGAAAGCATGGCGCTGAATGGTGGACCCACGACAGATCCCAGCCGAGCAGTGCCCCTGCAGAGAGCCAAGAATTCCAGCTGCCTCCCCACTCTTCACCTGCCTGGAGGGGCTGGAGGGGCTCGGGGCACCCTCAGCTCCCGGAGTGCTGGGGCAGGTCCCAGGGAGAAGCAGGGCCCTTGCAGACCAGCGAAGTAGGAAGGGAAAAGTGGATGAAGGATAGACCCCATTTCTCACCAGCAGACGAGATGACCTGCAATCAGAGACTGCTTGGAGCAGCTCAGTGCTCTTCCCTTCCACAAGAGACTGATGGATACAGGTGAAGCAATCATCTTATTTTAGAGCAACTTCACAGACATACCAGTTCTCACTTCTGCAACTCCTACCCACAATCTGGTTGTTGGGCCAAGCTAAGGGCAGCAGCAAGAGTGACAGAGCCCCCTGCACACCCAGGACAACAGCTCTCCAGCTGGACAAGCGCCTTTTGTGCTTCAAAAGCAAAACCAAACGAAACAAAACCCCACAGAAGTTAAACAAAGCCCTGCAGAAGCAGAGGATATCTGCTTTGTCTTTTCCCTGTGCTCAATGCCCCACAGATCAGACAGCCCTGGGCTGACTGTTGCTGCATGTGACACTTACTGTGGCAAAGCCACAACTCTGTCAGGCAACAGAGGGGACAGGATTGCCCAGCTCCTACAGGGATTTATTGCAGATGAAGGAGCAAGCATGGTTAGAAACAGCAGGAACTAAACCACATGCTGGTCTCAGGCCCAGGACTTCAGATATCCAGTTATTCCTAAAGCACTCGGATCTGCTCTGCTGGAGTCAGGGACAGCACAGAGCTGTTCTAAGGGTCAGCAGGGCTGGAAACACAGTTCTCCTTTCACATTAAAGGCAGGCACACAGAAGGGCTGATGCTGCACACCAGCACACCTCGCAACAGCCACCTTCCAGTAAATGGAGCACCTCTCCCTGCCAACATCAGGTTTGCTGTGCTTCCCTGGAGCCTGGAGCTATGTCCAGAGCTGGAGCTATGTCCAGAGAGAGAAAGCAGCTTCTTCCCAACAGTTTGGGAAGCTCAGATTGCAAACCTCAGCCTGGAGTTGAAGCAAGAGCGAGGGAAAGCACCAGAGCACCAAAAGTACATGGGAGGGGTCTGTGCCTCCAGTGCCTCACAGTCCAATCCCACTTCTCTGAGCCCTTCTAGGGGATGTGAGAGGCCTCTGGGTCCATGAATTCCCCCACAGACTCTGAGCAGGGACCACCTGACCCACTTCTGCTGTCATCAGTTCTTACAAAGAGACCCAAAGCCGCAGGATGAAAGAAAGCACAGCACAGACAACATGCCATAGTTTCTACACAAACCCCTGTTGTTACAGGCACTCTCCCCCTCTGATGGACAGGAGAACAAAGACACAGAAAGAAGGATATTCTCACATCAGACATTGGGCAACAAATTTAATGTTTAATTTAATTTACACTCTTTTACTTTCTCCCATGTATCTGTGTCAATGCACCCAGTGCCACAATCAGGGAGGTGCACACAAGCCTCCAAGCACGAGCAATGCCGGTGAGAAGGGCAGAAGCCCCAGATGCTTATTTTTATTTCCACATGCAAATTCCTGGCCGCCTCCCCTGGCTCCAGCGAGCAGGAAAAGCTGGAGCACTGCATACGCTGACGCCAAGGGGAGCAGCATCCCTCCTGCCCCCACGCAAGCTGAGAGAAGCCTGGAGCTGGAGGCTGACCTAGCAGACGCCCACCCATTCCCGATCCCCCCCCTTCGGCTTCCCATCCGCTATAAATACCCCATCGATAGGAAGTTGCCAAGGCAACCGTGAGGAGGCGCGAGGGATGCAGCCATGGGAGTGAGGATGCTGCAGTCGCACATTTGTGTCTCCCCCAGGCTCCCCCCATCTCCACCCCCGCTCCCTTCACTGATGCCAAAGGAGGAAATCGTGCCGGGAAAACACGGTGCGCGCGTGGAGCCGGCCCCGCGCGGACCCCGAGGGAACCTGGGGGTTCACACTGGGAGGTGGCACCTCCTCGACAGGCTGGAGTGGCACAGGTACGGGTCGGGGGGATCCACAGCCCCCAGTGACGCGGCACGGCGCGCAGGGAGGATGCTGACTGTGCCAGCATCACGTAGCCGCGGTGCCAGCGGCTCGGCTGGATCCCAGCAATATTGGGGGGTTTCCGTGCCAAGATCTACGGTGAGGAGGCTACACCGGCTACGCTTGACAGGGCAGGAAGCCTCGCCTTCCCAAAACAGCTTTCACACCCCACCCTGCTCCCTGGCTGGTCCTCACGCTGCCCTGGCAGCCGCCAGCCCGGCCCCTCTGTGCCCAAACCTAACTCCAAATTATCCCCACCGCGCTCAGCTTCCACAGCCACCCCACGGCGAGGACCCCCCAGCTCATCTGTCACCCTGCAGCAGGGACCCCCAGCCCACCCGCCCAGGTGTGCGAGGGCTTTCCAGTGTCCCCTCAGCTTTCAGTGCCACCCCACGGCAGAGCCCTCAAGCCTGTCACTCCACAGCCGAGACCCCCAGTTCACCTGTGACCCCACAACAGGGACCCCCAGCTCACCTGCCAACCCATGGCAGAGCCCCCCAGCCCCTAGCTCACCCACAGCGGAGGCCCCTAGCTCACCTGTCACCCCATAGCGGGGTCCCCTTCCTCACCTGTCACCCTTCAGCAGGGACCCCTACGTCACCTGTCACCCCACAGCGGGGTCCCCCAGCCCACCTCCCCGGCTGTGCGGG
>WAAG01090559.1:31074-50811 GCA_013390105.1 Tichodroma muraria
GGCCCGCGCGCACCGCCCTCCTCCCGCAAAGGGGGCGGGGTGGGCGCGGCCACACGCTCCGCCCCCGGCTCGGGGTTGGATCGACAGCCAATCAGAGCGTGCTGCGACTGCCGGGCGGTGCCGCGATGGCCGCTGGGAGTCGCAGTCCTGAGCCCCGCCGCGGTCCCGCGGAGCGCGGGCGTGGCCCGGGGGCGGCCCCGGGAGTTGGCCGGAGCTCCGGGCAGGTCTGGGCCCGCTGCCGCACGCAGCGCTGTCTGCCTTCCCCTTCCTGTTGCCTCAAGCCGGTCTGCTGCGGCCGGGGCTGCCAGCATACCGCGGGTGTCCCGCGGTCACATCCCCTGTCGCCTCCTCTTCTTCATCATCCCACTCTTCTTCTTCTTCCTCCTCCTCCTCCTCCTCGCTGCCCGAGTCTTCATAAAAGAAGAGGGTGGCCTGCACTGGGAAGTTCTCCAGCAGCTTCTCCCCCACGCTGTACAGGTGGTCAAAGGCCTTGGACTTGGGCCAGAGGAGCCTGCGTGGGGAGAGCCGGGGTGAGCCCCCCGCCCGCCCTGCCCGCCGCGCCCGCCGCGCCCGCCGGGGCCCCGGTGCCGGGGCACGTACCTGACCGGGTGCTGAAAGAATGCCAGCGCTTTGCTGGGACCGCCGTTCTCCTCTGCTGCCCGAGCCCGAACCTGGGGGGACACAGCCGAGTGGTACCGGGGCTCCCGCTGCCCCTCCCCGCAGGGCGCACGGGCTGGCTCCAGGGTGCCCTGTGCTGGAGCCACACACACCCAGCAACTCCCCCCTCCCCTGCCCCTGAGCTGAGGCGCTCACACCACCGCAAGGAAGCTGGCATCTACCCCCGCACCCTCCTGACAGGCTTTTTGCCAGTGTAATCTCTCCCCCGTGCTCAAGAGCGGGTGCCCAGGCATCCCACTAACCCCCTGAGGAATGCCCGCCCAGCCTGCGAACAGGAGACCCTTTCAGGCCCCCGTGGGGGGGCTGTTGTGACCGTGCCCCCCCGGGGGGGCCAGCCTGGCCCTGCCCCAGGGGCTGCGTGGGGCGCGGGGTGATGCTCCAGGGGAGGTGGGCACGGCACAGCCGTGGGACAAAGGAATCCGGGGTGACGGCCTCTGCGGCGAGAGACTGGTGGTCTGCCAGCAGATAACCTCACGGGCATGGGGACAGACACAGCAGGGAGTGCCAAACTCACAGGGTCCATCTCCTCCCGCCGCGTCACGGGTCCCTCCTGGGCTCGGGGCAGCCACGGTCTCCAGAGAGGAAGGGCTCTAGGAGAGAGAGCAGGTTCAGCGCCACAGCCGCTGACCCTGGCCCGCTCCCCTGTGCCTTGCTCGCCCACGCCGGAGCCCCACAGCCTCACCCGCCCGACCAGACCTGCCCGGGTGCCAGCACCCTCTGTCCCACCCATGGCCGCAGGGATCAGAGGTGTCCCCAGCACCGCAGCCTTCACTCAAACCCAGCTGGAGCTTCCCCATCCCACCTTCCACACCCCCCTGCCCGCCCCACTCCCCCCAGACTGCGCAGCACCCAGTACCTCGCCCTTTGCTCCAGCCCCAGGGGTGGGCAGGCACTGGCCACAGGCACCCGGAGCCCGTGAGCAGTCAGGCAACAGGCAGCAGCTTGCATGGTGGCAGAAGACGTTGTCCCTTCTGACACTGCAGACCCTTGGTGGGGACACATTTATAGCTCTGCCTCGGCCGTGACTCACAAATTCTTTGGGGCAGGGGAGCGAGGGGCTGGGGATGTGGGGACAATGGTGTGAAATTTGTCCCAGTTGTGTAAACAGAGGGCCGGGGGGAGGCTGGGGGCGGAGGGGCTTCGATCTCTGGTGGAAAAGCAAAACACAAAAGGGAAAATTTGGACACCATTTGTGAGAAAATCCCCGGGGGGGAACAGGGGAGGGTAGAGACAATTAACAAGAATGATTAAATGCTCTTTGTNTCGCTGCCCGAGTCTTCATAAAAGAAGAGGGTGGCCTGCACTGGGAAGTTCTCCAGCAGCTTCTCCCCCACGCTGTACAGGTGGTCAAAGGCCTTGGACTTGGGCCAGAGGAGCCTGCGTGGGGAGAGCCGGGGTGAGCCCCCCGCCCGCCCTGCCCGCCGCGCCCGCCGCGCCCGCCGGGGCCCCGGTGCCGGGGCACGTACCTGACCGGGTGCTGAAAGAATGCCAGCGCTTTGCTGGGACCGCCGTTCTCCTCTGCTGCCCGAGCCCGAACCTGGGGGGACACAGCCGAGTGGTACCGGGGCTCCCGCTGCCCCTCCCCGCAGGGCGCACGGGCTGGCTCCAGGGTGCCCTGTGCTGGAGCCACACACACCCAGCAACTCCCCCCTCCCCTGCCCCTGAGCTGAGGCGCTCACACCACCGCAAGGAAGCTGGCATCTACCCCCGCACCCTCCTGACAGGCTTTTTGCCAGTGTAATCTCTCCCCCGTGCTCAAGAGCGGGTGCCCAGGCATCCCACTAACCCCCTGAGGAATGCCCGCCCAGCCTGCGAACAGGAGACCCTTTCAGGCCCCCGTGGGGGGGCTGTTGTGACCGTGCCCCCCCGGGGGGGCCAGCCTGGCCCTGCCCCAGGGGCTGCGTGGGGCGCGGGGTGATGCTCCAGGGGAGGTGGGCACGGCACAGCCGTGGGACAAAGGAATCCGGGGTGACGGCCTCTGCGGCGAGAGACTGGTGGTCTGCCAGCAGATAACCTCACGGGCATGGGGACAGACACAGCAGGGAGTGCCAAACTCACAGGGTCCATCTCCTCCCGCCGCGTCACGGGTCCCTCCTGGGCTCGGGGCAGCCACGGTCTCCAGAGAGGAAGGGCTCTAGGAGAGAGAGCAGGTTCAGCGCCACAGCCGCTGACCCTGGCCCGCTCCCCTGTGCCTTGCTCGCCCACGCCGGAGCCCCACAGCCTCACCCGCCCGACCAGACCTGCCCGGGTGCCAGCACCCTCTGTCCCACCCATGGCCGCAGGGATCAGAGGTGTCCCCAGCACCGCAGCCTTCACTCAAACCCAGCTGGAGCTTCCCCATCCCACCTTCCACACCCCCCTGCCCGCCCCACTCCCCCCAGACTGCGCAGCACCCAGTACCTCGCCCTTTGCTCCAGCCCCAGGGGTGGGCAGGCACTGGCCACAGGCACCCGGAGCCCGTGAGCAGTCAGGCAACAGGCAGCAGCTTGCATGGTGGCAGAAGACGTTGTCCCTTCTGACACTGCAGACCCTTGGTGGGGACACATTTATAGCTCTGCCTCGGCCGTGACTCACAAATTCTTTGGGGCAGGGGAGCGAGGGGCTGGGGATGTGGGGACAATGGTGTGAAATTTGTCCCAGTTGTGTAAACAGAGGGCCGGGGGGAGGCTGGGGGCGGAGGGGCTTCGATCTCTGGTGGAAAAGCAAAACACAAAAGGGAAAATTTGGACACCATTTGTGAGAAAATCCCCGGGGGGGAACAGGGGAGGGTAGAGACAATTAACAAGAATGATTAAATGCTCTTTGTAGCCATTTGCATAAGAGAGGTGGGGGAGATGGGAAATGGTGGGGCGGCATGATGGATATGGGATTGGGACCGTGCGATGGGCATGGGATGGGACTGCGTGTTGGGCACTCCGGGGGGACAGTGTGGTGGGGACAGCACAAAGGGCATGATGAGGACAGTGATGGGCTACAGTGGTGACAAGCAAAGAGCCACCAGGAGGCAGCTGGTGACTCGGCAGAGGCTCAAGAGCAGACAGGGAAGGAAGATGTGGCAGGGATGGACCCCAGGCACTATCAGGGCAATGGTCATGCTGAGGCATCCATGGCCCATCACCACAGGGAGCTGCCAGATCCCATTTCCACAGATGGAAGAGCACACACTTGCCAGTGCTCCCTGCCCTCTCCTTTGAGTTTTTGAGATGCAGACCACACCAGGAGGTACAGAAAAGCTCCTCGATGTGAGGGTGCAAGGCTGATACACCCCCTGGCCCCAGCAGGGCCACTGATCCTGTCCCTGCCCACTGCTCTGCCCAAGCACTCAAAGAAAAGTGCCACTGGCAGACCAGTCACCTCCTGCTCCTGGGAGAGTTTCAGTTTGGGATGAGGAAAGAAAATAGCAAATGGTCCCTGTTGTAGCTTTGCTATCAGCATCCAAACACCTCTGTCCAAACGCTGGCTGGACCCTGCTCAGCTCGAAGCACAATTTGTCACCAGAGGCCCTCCCTGCCCCTCTCCATCTGTGGCAACCGGTGAGCAGGAGGGGGCACGGGGCCAGCACAGCTCTCATTACCTTCCCCATTTGCTCCTCATTTGGGTCAGTAGTCATACAACAACAAACCCCGTGGAGGACAAGCAGGGCCAGGAAGAGTAAACCAAAAGCTCAGGCTGGCTCTGAGGAGTGGGGAGCTCAACCTGCTGGTGTTTCACTGCCCCTCAAACCCCAATACACTCTGTACTCCGGCAGCACAGCCCAGAGTGGACACATGAATGGTGGCACAGTCACTGCCAGCCACTAAGGCTGTCCAGAAGGATGACAACAAGCCTCAAACCTGAACCCATTAGGTGAACCTACCCCGGTAATTCATAGGCAACAAGCAAAGCGAGGCATCCCAGCTCCCCAATCAGTCCCGACGCCCAAAGGGTTTAATTCTGATCTGCAATAAGCCTCTGATCCAGGCGGAGATTTGCAGGTGGATTGTGCAAAGCTGTAGCTGAACAACTGCAGCCCCTGATCCCCTGGGCTGGGGCCCTGGCTGCTCACCCTGCCCCAAGCAGCTGCCTCCAGTCCTGGGTGACCCCCGGCTGCAGCCACCCTGGGTGCCACCCTGCACCTCCAGCCACCTCCGTAAGTACCACAGAGCTCCCTCCCGCACCTTTCTGCCGGACCCTGAGCACCCCAGGTGTTTCCTTTCCAGCAACTGAGACGGTGTGGGAGGTCTTGGTTAGAGCACAGGAGAGGAGACGAGAAGACGGGAAACTTTGGTGCAAAGCATTTGAGGTGGCAGCAGCGGGGACGGGGGCAGAGGAGAGGCCCTGGGTGGTGGCAGCACACTCAGCCAGGAGCGTTCCCAGGGTGAGGGAGGCCACTGGCCGCGGTGCCGGGGCTCAGTCCGGTTTCGCAAGGCACCACAGAAGGAGGAATTTTTAAACAAAGCAGAGGGAAAAGAAACCAACCCTCTCCTCCACCTCTGCCAGCCCCCCCAGCCTGTGCACACGGCTGTGGGCAGGAGGTGGCACCGGCACAAAACCCCAGCATGAGCTGCACCCCAAACTGCTCACCCCTCCACAGGACAGGTCGCCCGGCTTGGCTGGCATGCTTCCAGGAAGCATCCCAAAGGAGATGCCAGCCCTGATGTAATTCTGCCCTCTGTGGGCCTCCAGTCTCTCTTGGGGATGTGGTGTCACTGTCACATGCATCCTCTCCATCCTTGTCCCCAGCAGCACAGAAAGGCTGGTATCCATGGTTCAGGTGGCCATCTCCCATTGTCCCAAAGGAGCCTCAGCCGCTCGGGGTGGGTCGTGGGTGACTGCAGATGCCTTGGGTGAGCCCCATGCAGATGGGGATGAGGTGCCATCCCCTTTCCTCAGCTGGGGGAGCTTTGGGTTCACCACCTGAAGTCACCTCCAGCAGGTCCCAAATAAGATGATGCAGCTATAGCTTTTTGGCTTCCTCCACTTGAGGCACCGCAGAAGACAGAAGGGACCTCGAGGAAGGCAGTAGGCACTTTCCCCACACCAGCAGCTGGCTCTCCATCCCTGCCCGCAGCGTCAGTGCAGGGGAGGGCTTTGGCGTCCGTCCTGGGCAGTGCTGCTCTGCCTCTGGAGCCTGGCTGAGGAGATAGCAGAGGTGAAAGGGCGCTTGGCACTCCTCCACGGGCTTGGGTCAATCGTTAATCGGGGAGGGATTGCTTTCCACTCTCGCAGGTAACCTCCCCACGGCTCCCACCCTGCACAAAACCAGCACCCTCGGGAGCAGGGTGGAGCTGCAGCACTGCAAGCAGAGCCTCTCGCAGGTCCATGGGAACGTGAGCACACGGGAGGGACCCGGGCGACAAAGCTGCGAGCCCTGGGTAGGTGACGGAGGTCACAGCCAGCCCCCACCATGGTGTCCATGGGGCTCCAGCTGCTGGGCTACACCGTGGCCTTCCTGGGCTACATCGGCACGCTGACAGCCACGCTGCTGCCCAGCTGGAAGACCAGCTCCTACATCGGCTCCAGCATCGTGACAGCCGTCAGCTTCACCAAGGGGCTGTGGATGGAGTGCGCCACGTACAGCACGGGCATCACCCAGTGCGACATCTACAGCTCCCTGCTCAACCTGCCCGCCGACATCCAGGCGGCCCAAGCCCTCATGGTGAGCTCCTGCGCCGTGTCCTCCCTCGCCTGCCTGCTCTCTGTCGTGGGCATGAGGTGCACCGTCTTCAGCCAGGGCTCGCCGGGCAAGGACCGGGTGGCGGTGACGGGCGGCGCAATCTTCGTCCTCGGGGGGCTGCTGTGCTTCATCCCGCTGGTGTGGAACATCCACGTGGTGCTGCGGGATTTCCGCAACCCCGTCATCCCCGACAGCATGAAGTTCGAGCTCGGGGAGGCTCTTTACCTCGGCATCATCTCCTCCCTCCTCTCCCTCATCGGCGGCCTTATCCTCTGCACCTCCTGCCCTGCCCGGGACACGACGACCGCCTACTCCAGTGCCTACCAGCCCCAGCTGCTGGCGAGCAAGAGCCCCCGGCCCTCTGTCAGCCAGGTGCAGAAGACCAAGAGTGAAGTCAATTCCTACAACCTGACAGGATACGTGTAGCGGCTGCAGGTGGGAACCAGGCTGGCGCCTCTCCCAGCTCCCCAGGGCGTCCGGGCTGGCACCAAGGGAACGTGGTAAGAGCGAAGGACACGGTGGCATCGCCCGTGCTCAGCCCTCTCATGTGCTTGGGGGGGTTGACCCCGCTCTCTCCCTGGGATTCTGAGAGCCTTGTGACTGCTTGGAGATCCCAGCTGGTGGCTTATGTTGATGTATGACCCTGAATCCGGCTTCTGTTCTTTACTCCATGCTGCCAGCTCACAGGCAGCCCCTGACACAGCGGGACCCCAGCCTGCAGCCCCAATGAACCTACCTGGAAAGGGGAGTGGGTGTGTGGCCCCAGGGACCAGCCCGCTGGCCATGGAGGCACCACAGCAGGGTCAAGGGCATGTGCGTGGGTCTGGAGTCGCTGCTGGGGGGGTTGAGTGCTGACTGCAAACCGATGTCGCAATAAATATGTCTTTCTAGCCAGACTGTATCCGAGCTTTTCTCTGGCACCACGGGGCCAGCAGAGGGGCTCTGGAGGGGGCCAAGATGTGGAAGATGCTCCTGGCCCTTGCTCTGGCCTTCCTCCACACCCCACACCCCCCCCCAGCTGATGGCTTTGTCACCCAGCAGTCCAGGCAGGTGGGAGCTGAGGGGGAGGAAGGCCACTCCCTGGCACAGTTTGTCCCTGGGCACCACGCTGTGAGGTTGCCATGCACCACTGCTGCCAGGGTGCCAGCAGGGACAAGTGGAACTCCCTGTGGGAGGCAACACCTTCCCTCTGTCCCCCCAGCCCTTCTTGCTTCTAGGAGTGCAGGTATGAGGAGGCTGGGGTGCCCACAGGGGGATTCATTGTCCCTGTGTGTGGCACATCCAAGTCCCCAGGTGGTGGGGAGCCCTGGCTTTCCCACATCCCCATCCCAGTGAGCACTGGGGCAAACACGGTCCCAAGGATTAGAGGCAGCTCCTGGCAATAGTGGAGTCTGAGCAGCCCAACTCAGCTTCAGAGAGGCCTCACAGACAGGTCCTGAGCCCTGAGGTCCTTGAAGGATCTGTTTTGGCAGAAAAATGCCACCAGTGAGACGCTGGAAAGCTGCAAGGGATGGGCAGGCAGGAGCCAAGGCTGTGGAGGGGCAGGCTGCATGGCTGCAGCCCTGCCCGGGAACAGCAGCACGACATCCACACAGGCTGCTGGCAGCAGTGGGGGATGCTGGGCACATGCCAGGGCATGGCAGGAGGTGCTGCAGGCAGCCCAGCCCCACAGCCCACCAGGGAGCAGGAACGTTTTTGTCCATCTGATGTACCACTGCCCTTCGTGAGAGAAACCCTGCTCTGCTGTGCCACAGCACAGGGCCACCCAGAGACCACTTTGCCCTGCCTCCTTGTCCCCCGGGGAGCAGGAGGCCTTGGTCTACCTGCTGACCCCTCATAAAGCGATTTAGATTAGGTCATGGACAGGAAGGGACCATGTTCTCCACTCAAACGTCACCGCCGTCACCCTTGCACCAGTGAAATCCTGTTTGCTGCAGGGTTAACACGTTCCTGATAACGTTGGATCACACTTTCTCCCCTCCTCACAGAGCAAGGAGCCACACGGGGATCCATCCCCAGGGTGACACTCGCTGAAGGGCACCAAGGTGGATCTCAAGGCAAGGCCAGTGACCCCATTTCCACGGCCAAGGGACAAAGCACAAAGCACAGCGTCAGCTCTGGACCAGCTGAGTTATTTATTCCTGCCCTGGGGGAAAGAGTGCCCTGGGGCATGTAAGAGGCTTTACCTGCTGGCTGCAGCCCCCCCAGGAGATGCTGCAAGTTCTGAGGGTCCTTTGGCCATAAATGTTTTGGTTTTTTTCTGGGCAGCTGGTGGAGAGAGTGGGAGAAAAAATAGTAGGCACAAAAGGTCACATCTCAAAGAGGAGGAATTCCTGGGCACTGGGTCCTTGCCCCTCACCTCCCACCCCTGTCTGCGGGCAGAGGCTGTGCTAATTAAACAAAGGGGCATTTGAAACGCTCAGAGCTTGATTGGTGCTGGGTTTATTAATGCTTTAATTCAAGGAGCAGAAGGAAAGCTTCCCCCAAAAGGAGAACGGCAGCTGTCCCAGGCAGAGGCAGGCAGAGCTCAGAGCTCTGATGGTGGTACAGAAACACCCATCACACTGGAACAGGGACCAGCCTGTCCCCAGGCCCCCAGCCCTGCCACAGGGGAGCCCCTGCATTAGGCAGTGGGTGGGTTCAGGGAGGGGAATGTTTCTCCCCTCCAGCTTTCCTGGCCTTCAGTGTGAATGCACCCAAAGATGTGAAACTTGGCTACAGGGCAAGGCACATTGACACAGATTTTTCCATTTGGAAAGGGGAGGGGAAGACACTGGATGCACAGATGTGGTGGCAGTGGTTATCTCTGCAATAGCCATGTTCCTCAGCATTGATAAACCAGGTTCTTGAGGGCAGCCTGGATGTGGCCCAGCCTAGGAACAGAGAAAACAGGAGCCCAGACTGTCCCAGGGGGCAGCTCTGCTGATGGCGAGCGTGAGTGAAGGGATGGAACTGAGCCAGCCCCTCAGATGGCCTCTTGCCCCTCACCAGCTCAGTGACAAAAGCTGAGGATGCTCCAGGATTCCCTGCAGGAAAGGCACAGAGGATCACAGCCAAGTTCAGGACAAGACTGGCAGCCAGGGGGAAAGAAGGGGTGGGAAGAGGGCTGGGTTCTGGTGGGGAAGAGCTCTCTCCATCCCAAGCCCTCACCTCGCAGGCCGGTGTGGTGGAGTGGGGAGCCTTGCAGCCCTCACTGGAGGGCCAGGCTGCATTGACTAATCCTCTGTCATAAGGAAATGAGTCCTTCCCCTCTCCTCACTCTGGATGATGCGTCGATGGAAGGAACGGGCAATAAAACACTAACGTGCCCTTATCTTCAAAAGCAATAGAGGCACTATAAACACTCAGTACACCCCAACCCGGGATCAGGGACTGCAACCTCATCACCTGGTCACAAGAAACATGCAAAAAGTCACAACTTTTTCTTCCAAAGAGGGAACAACACAGCCTATCTCCAAGGCCCCTGCATCCAGCCTTAGCCCACCAAGCACTGCCCCAGGTGCAAGTAGAGCCTCTTCTCGTGCTCTTCAGAGCACTGGGCAGGGATGCCCAGGTAAAAAAAGGGCACAGGTTTGCCCTAGATCCACCAGGGTCACACACCTCCTGCCTCCCTGGAGCCCTCCGGCAAGCAGAGCTCCTTCTGACCTTTCCTACCTGCTTCTTATCTATGCCTAGCACAGCTGTCCTGAAGCAGCAGCAAATAATCCATGCAAGCTCTCTGGGGAGTATCAGGCCACGTGCTGGGAGTGCCCATCTCTGCCCACAGCCCCCAGGAATTGCTCAGATAGGAGAGATGGGAGGGGGCAGGAAATTCAGGCCAAGTTCCTGATGGGCCAAGGCACTTGGAAAGGGCCAGCACATTCCTCCACCCTCTCCCCAGCCACAGCACACTCCCAGCTGCCTCCCACACTGTGTCAGAGCCTCCTGGCCCCTCAGCAAGCCAGGGCTGATATGGAAAATTGCCCATGGCTTTGCATCAGCCTTTCCAGAAGCAGCAGAGGATACACAACAGAAAGGGGCTGCCCCCAGACACTCCAAATCCTGACACATCCTACTGGTGTGTGACTGGGCTCAAGTCACACACCAGTAGGAATGAGAGAGGCATTCCCTGCCCCAGACATGCCCCTGAGCCCAGGAAAGAGCCTCATGGATTTGTCTCTGGGCATCTGTGGTGCTCAGCTGGCAATTGCACTCACATTTTACTTCCAAAGGTTTCCTGCCCTCCTGGACCCATGGGGATAGCCCTGTCTGGAGTCAGGGCAGACAACACGGGCTGTTGGTGCCTGGCTCTTCTGGTCCTGGTGGACACCTTGCAATGGAGGTGAGAAACAAGCTCTTTTTTGGAAAACACCTTCTGTCAGGGGAAAAACTGGTGCGCAAACTCACAGCTTTCCACAGCCTCCCAGAAGAAACCTGTTTAAAGGCACTTCAAAGGATCTTACTGTCTTGAAGGAAAGATATGAGGGAAAGAGGGCAGCATGAACTCCATGACACTGCAGGGGACAGAGGCCTTGGGTACACCGAAGGAGATTGCTAGAAAGCACCTTCCTGTTTGAACAACAGCTCAAAAATCTATCAGGAGGGTAATAAAAGGTGTTTATCTCAAAAAACCTGATACCCTTGGAGAGGACACGGAGGTTTGATCTTCCAGGCATTGCATTAACACCACAATCAGATTGTTCCATAATAATTTGCGTCTAATCTCTACTGGAGTAGCTTCAGGTTAGTGATCTCAGCAAACCTCATGTACGTGCAATCTGTAGCAGCAAAAAAAGGCTTTGCAGTAGAACCCACACCAGTTCAGTGAGCAAGACACTTTTACAGTGATATAAACATAAGGTCTTCCATGGATTTTACAGAAATATTGGGGAAAACATACTCCATCTCCAAAATCTGCTGAAATCTGCTTTGGAGAACTGGTTTAGAGAATTGCAGATAAATTGTCTTGCACCCTCAACAGCTCCACTGCCAAGTGATGGTTCCACTGCACCACACTGGACAGAAGAGAGGAAGACCAGAGGATCCCAAACACCTTTACATGGACAAACAGAGCTTCAACCACCTTAGCAAGCCTAGAGAGTCATCCCAAGCAATCCCTGCCATCCTGTCACCTCCATGCTTGAGGGCACCAACATTTTGGCAGCTGCTAACGAAGGTTCATACCTAGTAGATGCTCAGACCCCAGGCACAGCCGAGCCCCTCCTGGCTCCTGCTAAGCACCACGAGTCTGGAAGAAACAAATCACCCCATGAGCAGAGAAACCAGGGGGGCTTCACCAGCTTTGGGGTTGCCTTTTACCTCTACTCAGGATTTCAGGGTGTGCTTTGGATGAAGTTTTTCCCACACTGGCAAACTAATCTTTCCTCAAATCAGGTCTCTTTTTTTCACAGAACTTACAACACCCTCTATTTCTGGGATGTCCAGCCCGCTAAAAAAGGCTGAAAGCAGAACAAGACTCACGTCAGAAGCAGCATGATAGCCTCGAACTCACTTTCCCAGAAAAGCTGTCTCTCTAGGTTTCTTAGGTCACTGGAGCAAAGTCCCATAGCACCAGCTCTACCTGGAACGTGCTCCCAAGATTTCTCCTACAGGTGCATTTTCATTACCCAAATTTTTAGCCCTTTCCTTTTGAGGCGACGGGCACAATTTCAGCCCTCAGTATTTTTCAGGGCATAGAAAAGCCCAGAGACTCTGCAAGCATTACAGTGCTAAGGGCAGACCTCAGCTACCCCTGGATCCACTGTGATGTTCCCTTGCCCTTTAAACTATTCCAGTACACTTTTACAGGAATGAGGGCACTGCTCTTTACCTCTGGTTCTTCCCCAGCTGCCACAGAAGCCAGGCACACATCTCACAGAACATCACTGGGAGCCTCTGATCCTCCCATGACTGAACACCTCCCCCTCAGCCTTCTGCCCTTCCCAAACACCCTTTATTTTAATGTTTCCAGATTGTGAACTGGCAGGATGTTTCACCCCAGGCCTGGCTGCTGGTCGGGGCAAGGCTCGATGGCAGGGGAGAGATATCAGAGAGAAAAACAATTAACTCCTTGTTTTCAAGGCAATGAGAGCAGGCTTCAGGTCCAGGGACATCCTTGGCAAGGGGAAGGACCTCCCTGTTGAAAGGGAAAGCCCCTGGAAGTGGCTCCCAGAACAAAGTCCCCATAGCCCAGCCCAGGGAGCTGCCAGGATCCTGCTAATACACAATAAATTTCCGCCTGCCTGGGCAGACCTGTCCCTGTAGCTGACACCCCAGGGCCTGCTCACAAGCAAGGGTCCTGCTGTGGGTTATGGCCTCCTTCCCAAAGCTCAGCGAGTCCCATCTCCTTGCTGTGCTGGGGTGACCAGCATCCCAAGGGGCTGATTTCTGCCTTGGGATTCTGCAGCTGAAAACGGGTGTGTTTTACCTCACAGGTCACAGGCAGATGCAGCTAATCCATCCAACCTCAGTACTGAATAATATCCTTATGGGTAATAAAAGGGGATAAGCAGTGCAAACACAGCGTAAGTGCAGCACAGTCCTGTGTGAGGAGGCAAGTTTACCCTCAGCTGTCCCTGAGTGCAGCTGCCCTTTCCCATGGAAGATTTCACAAAGCAGAGGGAGATTTCCTGCCCAGGAAATGCAGGACAAAAGCTTTCAGCTCAGTGATGGGACGAAGAGAGCCACAGTGCCTTCAGCAGTGTGAGCTGAGGGGAAACACAACACTGCCCTTCCCTGGCTCCTTGCATCGCTGCCTTCTCCTGCACACCCCACATGCAATGCTGGGATCAAGAGCAGGACAGGCTGGGTCCCCCCCAGGCCTTGACAGGGCTGCTGGCTGCAGCCCCAGGACTTCATGGGGCACAGCATGGTGCTGGCACAGTGGACACTGAGAGCTCTGGGAGGAGAAGGCTTACATCCTTATCTCTGAAGATGCCTTTCTGACCTCCTCACCTCCCGTAAGTGTTTGTCTCCACCACACAATTTAATCCTCCCAAACTACTCTGGCAGCAGCTCCTGGCACAGACATCCTTGAGAGAGCTTTGAAAGATGCAGAAGAGAAGTGCCAGGTTTCAAACCCAGCTACCCTGATACCAGCTTATCTAAGGAAAATTAATAGCTGCAGTTTGCCAAGCCACATCCATTTAGGAAACGTTCCATCATAGAACTACTTTTTGTGTTATTTCCTCACACTGGGGAAAACAAATCAGCTCAAGAAATGCCAAAAGACCCATATATTGCTGTAAGGAGCATATATTTTTATCTTGCTGCTGATGTCAGACACAGAGAGGTGAGAATATGAAGCCTGCTAGCTGTTCACAGGCTGTCGAACGCTTCCGTAGGCTCATGGATCTCTGCTGATGGATGCTTGCATCAAAGCTGGCCTTTGCCCACCACCTCCTCATTCAGCAAAGCCCATTCCTCTCACTAACACCTGAGTGTCTGTTTTCTGTACATCACCATGCTGGGCTTGGCTGGGCAGACTTAATTTCCTTCAGAGCAGCTGCTGTGGGGCTGGGTTTTGGCTCTGTGCAGGAAACAGGGATGATAACCCAGGGATGTTTGAGTTATCGCTGAGCAGGGATTACACACAGCCAGGGCCTTTCCTGCTCCTCATCCTCACCAGTGAGGAGCTTGGGGGGATCCCAGCTGACCCCAGGGATATCCCAGCCCGTGTGGCATCACCCTCAGCACATGAAGCTGGGCGAGAAGGAGGAAGGGGGGACATTCTGAGTTTGTCTTCCCAAGTTATTGTTACAGTGATGGAGCCCTGCCTACCTGGAACACCTGCCTGCCTTGGGAGGCAGTGGATGAATTCCCTGTTTTGCTTTGCTTGCACACACGACTTTTGCTTTAGCTATTAAACTGTCTTTATCTCAACCCACGGGTTTTCTCACTTTTACTTTTCCAATTCTCTCCCCCATCCCACTGGCGGGGAGGGAGTGAGCGGCTGCGTGGGGCTGAGTTGAGGGTTGGGGTTAAACCATGACAATCACTCAAACATGTTCTGCTTTCCCTGCGTGGTAGGAATAAACCGGGAGACAAGATTTAGCCCATGGGCTTGACACATGCCATGAAAAACTCTGGGGACGTCTGTGAATAATCTTCTGAAAAATAAGGTCAAGTATATTAGGGATAAAGTTCAGATCATAGATCTACTTAAATGGGAGGGAATAAAAAAAGATGCAAAGAGGAGGAGCAGCAGCAGCTAAGATTACACATATGTGCCGTGAAGAACATTGAGATCAAGTCTGAAGGAGGTGTGGACATTTCCTGCTTTAGAAGCAGCTTTGGAGAAGAAAATAAAGGTCTGTCTTTTCACCCCCCCAGGGTAGATGTTTCAAAGAATGATTTGCTTTGGGGATAAAACTTCCCAGTATGGTCAGAAGCATGGATTCTCCCCAAGATCATTGGCTATTTTGTACTTCAGAAAATATATTTCATGCAACCATAAAAACTGGTGCACGCATCCCAAACACTGCTAAAGTGAAACTCCAGCTCATTGCAATATCCTGGTACAGATTCAATCTCCTCAACAGCTCGATTGAAAATTGAATATGGCTTGTGGTTTGAGGACCAGCTGGAGAGATGTCAGAAGCAAAACACCAAACATGAATGAAGGTAAGAAATGCTACTTTCAAACCATGAATGGAGGGAGATAAGGGAGTTACCTTCAATCTCAAATGTTCCCACCTGCAGCACTGACCTGAAAACACAGTAAACAGCACAATCTGAAAATGTCAAGAGAGGTCACAGAAACAGCTCTGAAACCTTGAAAGATGAGCTGGAAACAAAACAGGATTCAACCAAGCAGGAGATCAGAAATGACAGACACAGACACAGATCCTACAGATTGCAAAAAACCCCACAGTTTTTTGAAAGAAAAGACACGTCCTTTCTGCCTCCAATAGCAACAGAGAAAGTCCTTTCTGTGTTAAGGTGTAAGTGCAGCCCTGAGGGAAATGATGAGGCACAATCCTCACCATGCAGGATAGAGCACTCTCTGTCCACATGGCTGTGTTGCTCAACTCTGACTCTCAGGCAACACACACGGCACATGTTTGGTGATACCACCTAAGCACTGGTTTCTGTCACATGGTCTCATGCCTTTCCAGGTAAAATGAAGTGCTTGAGTCAAAGGAGTGACACTGTGCTGGCCACCCACACACCCTCTCCTCCATATCCACAACCTGGGCGAGAGAATTTACTTCAGGAGGGACAGGGAATGTGTAAGGCTGGGCTCTGCTCAGCTCCTTGGAGCCAGTCATTTTATGGTACAAAGGAGGAAATTACGTTTGATTCAAGATGCTTCTGCACTGGAAATAAGCACAGGCTTGAACAATATTGAACTATTTGCACTTGTCCTTATTTTCTACCCATGAACAATATACTGCAGGCAGCGCAGGGAGTTGCAGCAT
This sequence comes from Tichodroma muraria, assembly GCA_013390105.1. Taxonomy (NCBI): domain Eukaryota; kingdom Metazoa; phylum Chordata; class Aves; order Passeriformes; family Sittidae; genus Tichodroma; species Tichodroma muraria. The sequence goes on from WAAG01090559.1 coordinate 46,807, forward strand.
GTTTTGGGCGCAGCCGCTCCCCTTTGTCACGTCTGGCTGCTCCCAAACCCCTCATCTTCCTCCAAACTCCCCATCATCCTCAAAATTTCCCAGGTTTAAAGTACAGTGATGCTGCTGGATATAGAAGAGTCTAAGAAAACGAGCTTAAACAAGCGAAGCTGCCAGGCAGGAGAGCAGCAACTGAAGGAGCAGGGCTCAGCCAGGCTAACCCAGAGCCTTGCGGCAGATCTGACGGCAAGCCCAGCGTCACCACCCGCCGGCTGTTCCCATGGCTACCCGGGAAGATAAATTGAGTTCAAGGAACCTCGTGTCGCTACATTATTTAACAAACAGACAGTCACGCTCAAGAGGAAAACACAGGCAGGGGCCCAGTTTAGCAGCTGCGTGGGCTGATCAGGCCGATGGAGGCCGAGTGCCTCACGGCATGGAGCTCAGCACCGCGGCGCTCTAGCCCGAGCCAGGCAGGGTGTTAGCCACCAGGAGAGTCCAGCGTGGGCACAGAAGAGCCATGCTGGTCCTGCAAGACCACAGCTGTTTGTCCACAAACACATCCAGGCCTTGCACCTGACAGAGCCCTGGATACCTGACCCATTTATGAAACAATCCAAAGCCTGACCTCGGGAGAGGAAAAGGCCACTCTACCTGCAAGTCTGTGTTCTGGCCCAGGCCTCAAATGCAGCGCTGGGCAAAGAGGAAAGCAATGTGGGCACAAAGAAAAGCACAGGAGGAATAAAGAGTGCGAGGAGTTACATGGGTGTTGGGAGAGATGAACAGGCTTTGAGGGCAAAGGCGTTGATGGAGCTTGGAGGTGCTGCGGAGAGCTTATGTTTGGAAAAAGTGGTTCAGCATGGCAGCAGTGAGGGGAAACAAGAGAGGTCTGGGGAGGAGCTGAGGCAGGGAAAACAGGAGCAACAGGAGGTGTTTGGCCCCATGGCTGCCCTGTGCCGGCAAGGGATGAGCAGGACTGTTCTCACCACACAATGCTTTCAGTGCTGGTGCAACCCAGCGCCTTTCCCCTTCCCCAAAATCCTGCAAGGAGGAGCAGGTGGTGACCCAGATCGGTCTGTGATTCACCAACCAGCTGCAGAGGGCCACGATTCTGTGATTCTGTGGTTCTGTGAGATGCCAAGGCCCACTGGGCTGTTCTCAGGACCCTTCCCTGGGCTGGCAGTGGGGACACGTGTGGGACACAGCCAGGCCAGCAGTGCCACCGTGTGGGAGCAGGTCACCTCGTTCTGCCAGGACACGGGCAGCAAGGGTTCCTGGAGCGTGAAAGAGAGCAGTTGGGAACACAAACACACGTACATGTACAAATGAACTCGAACACACATACATGTATAAATAAACTCAACTCTCACCCTCCCCCCATCCCAGAACTTCAAAAGAATGAGAGACTTATCCAGAGAAATTTTCTCAGCCAGAAACCTCCTCCTTGCTGGAAGCCAAAGGACTGTGTTTTCTCTCAAGTCTTCTTCAATAATGCCCAGAAAAATAACTCTCTTTTACCAGGCACTGAAGTGAGACTGACAGGGCTATAATTACCAGGGTCTTCCTTCTTGCCTGTCTTGAAAACTAGGACTTTGTCCAGCTTCCAGTCTGCGGGGGCTTTTCCAGGATCCCAAAACTTGAAAAATAATGGAGAGAGATCCTGTGATGACAGGGTCAGCATTTCCAGTGCCCCCATTGTGCCCCGTAGATTTATGTGCATCCAGCTGGAGCAGCAAGCCTCAAACAAGTTCAGTTTTGGCTGGGACTTTATCCTGCCCCTAATCACAGTCCTCCAACACAGAACTCCAAGGGTCCCAGGGCCCATCACTGATGTTAATGACAGAGGTGAAGAAGGCATTAAACATCTCTGCTTTGTCCATGTCCCTATTTCTGAGGTGTCTGACCTCATCAAATGCAGACAGCTGTTATCTCTGATCCTCCTTTTGCTGTTAACGTGTTTTAACAAGTTCTTTTTGCCATCCTTCACAGTGCTGGCAAGCTTGAACTTTAATCAGGCTCTGGCCACATGAATTTTCTCCCTGCAATGGTGAACATCTCCCTAATTTTCCTGTGTAACCTGTCCTTGCTTCCAATGTCCATACACTGGGCCTTCTGTTCCCCTCAGAAATGAGTCCCTATGACAATAACCTGTCTTTTTTTTTTCTCCACAAGAGTGAATTTGATATGGAATGCAGGCCAACTTGACCTTGTTGATACTTCCAACCTCAAAAGAGCATAGTCCTCAGCACTGGTTCTACTTGCAGAGCCTGGTATCTCTGACCCAAGGGCACCTGAGGAGGTGGGGTAGTTCCAGAAGAGTACACAGAGAAAAGTAGTGTAACCCTTGTGTGCAGCACAGACCACTAGGAACAGTTGACTCCAAGGGAAGCCATCAGCACAGTCAGGAGTTACATGGAAACAGTGTTGGGGAAGTTCTCTCTAGGCACCACTCTACATTTGTGTTGGTGTCCTGAAGCACAAGGTAAAAATCCGGCATGTAAGGGTTTAAAACAGAAATGTAACTACAATTTTTCTTTTACAATTTTTTTTATTTGTGCAGTCACAAGTACTGCACAGGTGTTTTCACTGAACTGTCCAACACATTCTTAGGTCTCCATCCTCAGACAATACTGGTAACTTTGACATTGCTTCCTTCTCTGTTGAAAAGTGCCCTAATTATCTAGTTTCTAGGTCATAAAAACGTACCTCTTGGCCTCCAGATCCAGTTGATTTCCTTTCTACTTAATGATAAAGGCTATCTTATCTGGCTTTATGGAATGCTGAATTTCAACAGATAATAGCCATTGAGCCATATGAACTCGTTGCACCCAGGAATTTATTCATCAGAGAAAAGAATTTTCCTTCAGTAACATCCAGATAATTGTCCAAACTCAAGCAGTTCTTTCTGCTTAGCATTTGAGCTGAAATTTTTGGTAAGGAAGTAAAGCTTCTTGTTCTGCAACAGGTCAGGAATTCTCAACAAGAAATTTATTTTTCTCTTAGCAGCTTTGTCATTGGAATGTAAGTCAATCAACACATTTAACTAAAACCCACCCAATTCTCCAGAAATTATGTAATTTAAATGGGCAGATTTCTCTGGAATCAACGGCTGTTATTTTAAACAGGAAAAAAGAGGTCAGGCAGTGATCAAAGAAAGCAGGCACTGAAAAACAGTTCCTAATTTAATATTGCCTGTTTGAATGAGACTTATATTGAAAGGTACGTGTCCCTCGTCCCGCACCCTCGGCCTGGTGCCCCCCGTCCCGCACTCGGGACTTGGTGCCACTTGACCCCGCACAACGGGCCCGGTGACCCTGGTCCTGCACCCTCGGCCGCAGCCCCGGCCCGGCACCCGCTCACTCCGCACCCCTGTCCCTCACCCCAGCCCGGTGTCCCCGTCCCGCACTCCCAGCCCAGCGTCCCCCGTCTCCACAGCAACGCAAACACGCCCCGCCCCCTCACGCCCAAACAGCCAATCGACGCCGCAGAGCCGCGACTGACGGCCGCACGGACCAATGGCTAACGAGGNCGCGCAGCCCTCCGGCTTCAGCTTCGGCTCGGCCAGCGCGGGCTCCGCGGCGCCGGCAGCCGCCGCCTTCCCGCTGGGGTGAGAGCCCGGGGCCGGCCGGGGGCGCGGGCAGCGGGAGGGACCGAGGCGAGGGGCGGCGAGGCTGCTGTCGGTGCTGGGCCGGGGCTCTGCGGGGCTTTCTGCAGGGAGCGAGCCTTGCCTCTTGTGCCTGGAACTTCCCAGCGCCCTGCAGTGATCATTGGGCAAATGCTCAGCGAGCCCTGGTTCAAATGTCCCGGCTGATGTTTCCACGGGGGAGCTTTTACACGCCTTGCGAAGCAGATGTTCCGCGTTTCCGCCTGGAACTGGGGTGGAGACGCGTGCACAAAGAAATGCTAAAGCTCTGCTGCCGAATAGAAAACGTCTCCTTCTTTCTGACCCGAATCTGGGGTGCTCGGAATGTTTTCTCGGCAGTTTGGGAGTGACTTGTCGTTAAGGAAAGGCTGCGA
>WAAG01090578.1:0-10586 GCA_013390105.1 Tichodroma muraria
TTCTCTTCTTTTCTTTTTTCCTCCCCCTGGGGGTTAAAAATAGCAAGCAGTAAGAAGTGATATTGTATACAAGGCTATTACACTTTTGTCTTGGCCTGCTTAATGTCCTTGACACGTACCCATTTCACCCAGGGACAGCCACTATGCAAATTGGCTAAAAGCTCCATTAGGTTGTTCAAGGCTGGGGAAACCCATCTGTTAGTGTCTGTGACACAGCCGGGCTGGAGTCTCACGTGGGAATCTGTCCTTGAGATACCCAGGCAGCTGAGTTTCTTTTAGCCTCTAGTGTTTCCAGAATCAAAGGAAATTGTCGTACGCTCTTCTTCTTGCTGCTGTGTTTGTGTTTTTATTGTTCCTTTTCTAGCTTGATCCCCTTTTCAGAAAAGCACAGGCATAGACTGAGAATTAACAGGGAAAGGTGTGTTTTACTTTTCAGTTGCTTTGCCATAAGTGAACAATTATGCGTATTACCTGTGGAAAAATAGAACAGTAGCTATTTGTTGTCCTGGAAGAAAAACAGCTTTATAATCCTTTTCCGTATTTTCCTGTGTGATCTGCTGATGACACGCATGAAGTGGATATATAAAAAAGTCTTGCTGGGCCTCAGCTGTAGTTGATATGTTCTTTGTGAGTGGACCAGAAGTGCGTGATAAGCTAACAAAATACAAAAGAGTGCACCCATGAAAGGCTTTCATTGAGAGGAATTGAATGTGGGGCCTGGGACTGGGAGTTGCCTCTGCAGAGACACAGATGCCCAGCTCCTATGCATAGGTTTGGGAGCAGGCTCGAGTCTTCTCTGCTTGGCATCCCCAGGGAAAAGCTCCTTCAGGAGTAGTTGCCTCTGTTGAGGGAAACCACTTGCTTTTTCTGCTGGGTGGAGGTAAGGTGGCAGAGTGGCACTTTTGCTGTTTTCTACTTTCTTTCTGCCAAGGACTCTATTAAAATGCCTAAACAGTGAAGCACACCACGATGGATGGTACAGAAGTGGCTGTTACCCTGCGAGTGCTGCAGTTAGCAACGTTAGTGATTTGGTAGCTGGTAATATGAGACAGTGGCAGCAAAATAGTTCAGATTTTCATCCCGTTAGAGCAAGACGACTTGGCAAAGACGTCAAAAGTAGTGCCCTTCGAAGTGTGTAAGGTCTATATTGACAGGCCTCTCAAGCTCTTGATTATTTCCAGCTGGTGTCAAATAAGAGCCCTGAACACAGAGTATCTGGCAAAATAGCTCGAGTAACTTCAATGCCCAGTGGTGTTCAGATGTATGAGATAATTATAGCCTTCTCTGTAGCAGATGCTCTGTTCTCCAGTTTGGCACTTTCTTCAGCATGTAAAGAATTTTCTCTACCTAAGCCGATGGCCATTTTGATGATGCAGATAGTTTTTTTCCACCAAAATGTAAGAAGTGTGTTTTTCATAGAAACACTTATATAGCTACAAGAGTGGTATTTCCCTTTATCATCCTGTTGAGGAAAAAGAAAAGCACTTTTGTGAAGACTGATGACATGAAGAGTTAATGTGTTGGTATAGCCAGAATCAGTATAAACTTCATCTTTCCAGAAATAGAAGTCGGTGATTCAGCATTTCTCCTTCGTATTGCCAAGTGCAACTTATTCAAATCATGTCACATTCTGCTTTCTGTGTTCCAAACCCAGTCACGTAGTATGGAGGCTTTTAGATTAACATGAGAGTTTAAATTTCAGACGTACCATTTTGGTTCTTTCTCTTAGGCTCCCAGTGCTTCTTTTTTTCTCTCTTTGTCCCTGGAAGTAGCATAGACCTTGCATGTAGCTCCCACTTAAAAAAAAATAAAAATTAAATATCATGGTGTCCTGAGTTGATGCTGAATTGTATCTCTCGTAAGAGAGATGGTATATGCATCTTTCTAGAAGTTAGCAGTGGCTGGCTTTACACAACCTTTGTTCTCACAGTTGAGTATATTTTCATACTGCCCCGATTCTTTCAGTGCCTGTGTGAATAGCTCAGATTTGCCAAGCGGAGCAGAGGGCTTGCAATCATGCTCAAAGCCATTTATGTGTTTATGTTTTTCTGTCTGTCTGGTCAGGCTGCCCCATCCTGATGGGAGCCAAAATGCAATTAAGCATTGGTGAGTTGTGGAAAGGCATACTTTTTTGGCCTTCCCTGTGCAAGGGATTTCTGTGCATAAGCAAAGTAGAAGATGAAGCAGAATTTTTATATATGTTTTAAGAAATTGGATGCCCAAAGCTGTTGGGAACAAAGAGCCTGCTTTGTCCTCACAAAAATTTTTGATTTAATACTGAAGTCCTGTTTGAGAAATGAATTCTCCTTAGGGCAAACTCTTGCTGCAACTGGCCCTATGTGAAAGAGGAATGAGGATGTGCCATAAGGAATATCTTCTTTGCTGGAGGAGGAGGGAAGTGCAGAGCCTGTCTCACAGCAGGTCCAGGGCACAAGGGCCATTGCAAAGCATGAGCTAAAACATTTTCTAAATTAATGTAGAAAATTATGGGGCTACATAAAGCCCAAAACAAAACCTGAGACACGTTAAGTTTTTGTGGCCTATTTACAAGTGCCTGAGAAACAGATTTTAATTTTAGTCGATACTGACAAGCCCATCAGTGGAGCAGCACAGGGGGACACCATTCTAAAATCGCTCTAGCAGATGCCACAATAATACGAGTTTTCCCTGCATCTCTCATTTATTTCTTCCTGTGTATAGTTTCTTACTAAATCTGTTCCCTTGATAAATGCGAAGATGTTCTTGCCATTGGATAGAATGGCTAAGTGCAATTGTCACAAACACTAACTGGCTTAACCTTCTTGTTGCATAGCTACTGCTGCTGTTAAATATTTCCTGGGCTAATAGAGATTTTTGAAATGAGTTTTAATGTTTTTTTTTTTACTTTTCATATATACAGTCCACAGCTGTTAAACAATGGCAGCTTGAATAAAAGCTATTCTAATGATAACAGCAACAGTGTCAGTTACTAGGATAAACTGTCAAAGGGAGACTGGCCATCAGTGGATCACTGCAAGGGAGCTTAGAAAATTGAGAAAATTAACCTGCTAATATAACCAATACTCTGGATCTTCAGAAAGGGTAATTGTCCTACTATCTCAATTAGTGTGCAAGTGCTAGTATTGTTACTAGATGTCAAGAATCCTTCTATCCTGCCAATTTTACCTTCCCTAAAAGAAAGGCTCTCCTTTCATAGCCTTGATCGCTTTAAATTCAAAATATGGCAAGTTGATGCTATTTTATGAGGCACCTTGGTAATCACTTCTCAGCCTTGTCACACAATTGCTATTATTTATTTTAAAACATATTAATTGATACAAAGTGCCAGCAGCACCGTCCACGTTCATTTCTGTGAGCTTCGCTCCATCGAAGAGTGACAAATGTGAGGGAGTCAAGTGCTGCTGCAAGGCAGTGGCCTTCTGCTGACTGATGCTGCCCTGAGATCCTGAGGGTTTGCATCCCCTTCTTGGTGGGGCTTCCGTGCTCTTCTGCCCAACATCTCCCCCCCGCTTAAGAAACTTGTCTGCCCTGGGGAACTGTGGTGGTCCTCGTGTGTTAGTGCTGCCTCTCCTTGGTGATGACAAGAGTCATGACCAAACCCTTGGACCAGAACCTCGTGGGAGAGGTGTCTGTCTCTTAGCCTGCGTGGGATGGCAAAGGGAGCTGACCTTCTGATGCCACCTTGTAGCTAATAAATGCAGCTAAGGCACTTTTAAGCCCATGGTTGCAGAATACAAAAATCACAGGCTTATGATGGAAAAAGTGTTGAGAATTCTTTCTAGGTAGGGGTTTTTCTTTTTGGTAGGACTTGTTTTCTCTTTTGTTTTTCAAAAAAACTGAGCTCATTTTAAAAATCTGTAAATAGGAATCATAGTCTGGGAACACAGGCAGCAAAAGTAAGCTAATTTGGGTGTTTGTTTGAGTAAGACCAGCTACTGCTTTTGAAGATGAAAGTGATTTGTCCTGTCCTGATTTCATTAATGAATGTTGTATGTATATTTTAAAAAGCTCTGATCAATAATGAAATATTTCGAGAACCAATTGAAATTCAAAGTCATGAAACAGAACCAGATACAGACACATAATTTTGTTAGTACTTTTGTTGGTAATTCTTAAGTGCAGTGAAAAAAAACCTGGTGCCTGGACTATTGACAAAAAGACATATTTTAAAAATAATTCTTGGACTCATCTATTGTCTTGTGAGCATTTCTTCCTTTATATTGAACCTTCTTTTCTTTATTGTTCTGTTTGTAATGAAGCTGGGCTTTATTTTTTCTTGCCGGTAGTTTGATAAATGTCTTGAGAGGAATCGATGGTGATGGCCTTGTTTGCTCCTTAGCAATTGTGTCAGGGGAGGGGATTTTGTGTTTGTTTTTATTTCCCTTTTATTGGCATAAATGATTTTATTAAACATCAAGGTCAGTTCACAAACTTGAGATGGTGAGTGAGAACTGCTAATCAAGAGGTCTGTTTTTAAAGTTGTCTTTAAATTTGAACTCAAGTGTAAACTGACAGAAATATTATTGTGATCAAGTGAGTAGCTGATAAATGCTATTTTGGCATGTAGGCTGCTAGCCTGTGAAACTGGCCTCTGCCAGGGCATCTTCAAGTAAAATGCTGCGGCTAATTTTCTAAAAGTTTAGGACATTTTAGGACCAAAATAACCACATTTGTAATTAGGGATATTAAAATAGAAACAGACAGATCCCTAAAGATTTAAAACAAAAAAAAAAACCACCAAAAATCTCAGTCTCTCCCTACCTCAGGTCTGCTGACATGGCTGTGGCTCCAGCACATCCTGGGTATTGCCTTGGGAATTTGTGGCCAAGCCAGAACCTTGCTTCAGGGAGAAGCCACTTTTCCTCAGCCACAGGCATACTGCACAAGAAGAGGAGTACATGAGGTAGTTGATTGAGCTGTCCTAGAACTGAGCCAGCGAGGTGATGATAAGCTTTAGGAGCAGGTTGTCAGAGCTCTGTGTAGCTTGAATCACATTAGCTCCATGCCCTCCTGTTGTGTGCTGTGTCCTGTTATGTAATGCTGTGATATATGTCTGGGGTTTCGTATATGTGCAAAGGACTATTTATGCTTCCCTTATGCAGGAGAAATAAAGGTCCTAAATGAGTTAATAATTTAGCTACACTTTCTTTTTGTGTGCAGACTGTGATGCAACTTCAGCAGATTTAATTGTGCCCTTTGTTACATTTGAATCTGCAAATTGACTTCAATACACCTAATTTTTTGTGAGTCCTCTGGACAAGGTTTTGAAAATGAAGAGCTGTGTCTTCTTTGCATGGCTGTTAAGACCTGCATGGCACTGTTTAGGGAAAGAGAAAACCAAGAGAAGTATGACCTGGTCCTTTTATCTTTCAAGTCTGTCAAGCACCCTTCGATTAGCTGCACCTCAGTAGTGCAGGAGGGAGGGATGTGGCCTGAAGAGGAGTTTGGAATAGTCCAGGGTGAAATGTACAACAGCTGCCAATGAGATAAATCTACTGAAAGGTTGGCGTTTATCTGTGCAGAAGGGTGCAAGAATAAATGGGCATCTGATAACACAGTGGTGCTTAATAAAACACTTTGTAGCATAGACATTAAGTAGTTTGATTCAGGCCAGAAATGGTTCTGAAGGAACACATTTAGAGGTGGTCATCTTTAGCACTATGCAGAAAGCAAATGACAGTGCAAGCAACAGATGACACATTATGAGAAGCCGCTTGTGTAAGTGTCCTTTACTAAACTGTTACGGAGAAGAAAGTATTCCGACTCCACCTTTAGGAACATATTGTATTTCCCTATTTATGTTTGTTTCCTATCATGTGATGAGGTGCAAGAGAAGGTGCTGCTTGCTAATTTTAGCCTTGCAGGCTGTTGCTGCAGAAACCTGGCAGTTAACGCTTCGGGAGAGTGGCAGTGCTTTGAGGGAAACCGGGCTACACTGTGCCTTCCTTCTCGATGGCACTCCTAGCAGGGAGCGACGGGGGGAGTATTTCAAAGTCTCGTTTTCCCAGCTACTGTTAATGCACTGATACCTTCCTGCAGAAGAATTGCTGAAGACTGTAAAAAGCATTAATGAGAAAAGGAAAAGCTGTTACTTTGGTGAATGAATGTAAGATATAGGCACTGAGAAATGCAGTGAACGCATGTATGCAACTTCACAGCCATTGCTGTATTTTTTTCAGAGCTATGGTACTGAATTGCAGGAATCACTCTACAGATTGACTCTCACCTGTACTCACCCATTTTGCCATCAAAGCCTGAACAAACCCTGTCTTTCCAGATGTTCTGAGCCATCTTTGTGCAGATAAAGATGTTTAGAAGGAGGAAGGGAAAGAAAGGATAGTTGATGTCAGGAGACCATTTGTGGCTCAGAAGCCCTCAGTATACAGCCTGTGAAGGAACTTTTAAATTGTGTCCTTCTTGGAACATCAAAGGTCTGCTGGCAACAGAGGCTGTTCCAGATGTGTCGGAGCAGGCTAAGGTCTCAAGTTCTGAGATGGGAGCAGGGAAACCTGGGCTCTGTTTGGCAGCCAAGACCTTTGGCTTGGTCCTTCCCAGAGGTGCCATGATGCTGTATTTATTTCTTCCTCTGCAGCAGCATTTCATCTGTTGGAGGTGGTAAGATGAGGGAATTGTAATGGTAAATAGACCTCAGTGAAATATATAATAGCCTGATAACAGGTTGTTTCTGTCATTGAAAGACTTCTTGCCTGGCAAGACCTCATTAGCCCAGAGTTTGCAAAAGGAAATTTAGTGGCAAGCCATTGCAAACAAAATATTAGGCATATGAGGTATAACACAGATATTTAACACCATCAGAGTTAAGAGTATCAATATACTTTTTGTCTAGGATTCCCCATCTTTTTAAGAGAAATCCCTGTGAATAAACATTTTTAAATATAGACATTTGTTTTCAAAAGTATGTTAAAAACATCCAGTGCTTTTAATAGTCTGTCTCTGTATTTTGTCAAATGCTTCACCATGTTAACAGTGTTTCTATTTACTTGCAAAAGTTGTGATAGCAATCCTCCTGACTGTGTGGCTGCCACCTCCTCATGTTTTCGAGGATTGTCCACATGAGACATGGGATAAAATGTTTCACATAAAATGTTCTGAATGGTAGGAAAAAAGGGGTAAAAGAACCACTGCAAAATATTTCTTGTGAAACAGGAGTAGGGACAGGCAGCATCAATTAAACTTTTTTGGTGGCAGATTTAAAACACACAGATTCTTTTTTTCTTTAATACAAAACCTGATTCTAAAACTGATTCTCACTAGGAGGACTAAAGTCTAATGGGTCAAATCACAGAAGATGTAGGATGATTATCTGCCTACAACATCTGGTTAGGAAGTCGTGAAAAATGTTCTGGGGATATTTACTCTCTGCTTGCATTTCTCATGCCATTTCCTAAGTTGTTCCCACCTGTTATTAGCAGCACCCAAAGGTAAGTCGTTTGCTAGGTAGGCCTTTTGTTTTCCTAAATGGGCTGTTTCTTACAGAAACTAAGTCTCAGCTCCTTTAATCACGCTCTGCTAATTCTGTCAGGGGAAGTTGAGATTATATAGTGAAGGAGTCAAAATTTAGGAAATACTGGAGTTCTTCATGAGCCTGAATTTGGATCCTATGTGAATGGTCATTGGCATGTGGTTGTTTAAACCCTTGACTGGATGTGTTGTGCTTTCCATAAGACCCCAGGCTTTGCTGTATTTAGTGGTAGTTTGGTTCATTGTAACTAGGACTCAATCCTGCAGTTGTCCTCAGACCCACCTGGAAGACATGCAGTATTTGTGCTGCTGTCTTTCAGTGTCACATTGCAGATGTTTTTCAAGTCTTCTTGGACCAAATTCCCCAAACCTGAGGCTTAAGTTGAAGTTAGCTCTTTAGATCTATCGTGTGTGACACTTTGTGTCTGACATTGAGCCTAGATACTCTGAGCACCGTACTCATGGGCCGAGTACACTGCCCATGGCACCTAAGCCTTGATATGACTGAGGGAGTCAGATTCCCTTCACCGTTTTAAAAAGATGATTTTTTAAAAAAAGAAATCAATTTGTTATAACTATGGATACGTGTAATTTAAAGTCTTACCCAAGCTGAACTTTGATTATCTGATGGCAACTGGTAATGGCATTAACTGTGTAACCTTTAGTCTCAGAGATTTTTAAAGACTTTGTAGTTTATTTAATTTCAAATGATTGAGAACCAGATTGCTCTTAAATTAGTGCTGCTTTTTCTTAGAGAGTGTTTCCTTAGTCTACACTGTAGATCTTCAAAGAAACTGAGGAATAGGATATTCAGTATTTCTAATTCCTTTAATCCAGGGATATCGCATTAATGTAAATACTACTGCTGTTGAAATCTGTGTGGAACATTGTTGTTTAATAATGACTTTAGCAACTGAACTAAACTTGAGGTCAAAGCATAGCAAAGGAATAAAGTTCGGATGTCTCAGTTTTAGTAAATCCTTTTTGTGCAGTTGAATTTGATTATAGGATGTACCTGCACAAATCACTTAGTAGTCATTTGTTCTGTAAGTAAACTTGGAGAGCTTTTAGCATACATAATGTGTGAGGTGAAGGAGTTTTGTGCTGAGTGGTTCTTTCTTATAGCGTTGGAGAGACTGACAATAATATTTTCAGACAGCCCTTATCTCTAGTTGGCCAACCACTCCCCCCACCTCGGTGTTTCTTGCAGTGTGTTGGTGAGGGTGCACTCCCTCCTGTCATCCAGCTTGTTGTGACAGTGCCACATAGTAAGCCCTGCTAAAGTCAAGGCAAGCGACATCCGCTGCTCTCCCCTGATCTGTGGAGCTGCTTGTCCCAATGCAGAAGTTGAGTGAGGTGGCCAGGTTTGGTTTGCCCTTGCTCATCCCTGCTGGGTGCTCTTGTCCCTCGCATGCTTAGACACAGCACCTATGAGGCTTTTCTCTTTAGTTATGCTCGGCTGTGGCCAGCCTGATGACCCCCAAATCCTCCCTCTTCTGAAGGCAGATACGATGTTTGCTTTTTTTTCCAGACATCAGGAACATTCTGGTGGCCTCCAGTTGCTGTGGCCTCTCAGAGATAAGAGAGAGCAGTCTCTGGGTGACTCCAGCCAGCTCCCTTACAGTTTGTGTTCAGTAACCTCTCACTGGCTTCCTGGAGTAGTTTGTGAGTTAATGCTCCTCTTCCTCAGCAACACTTCTCACCCCAGGCCCTACTACTAGGGAAAGACAGCCAAGAGGACTGGCAGCAGATCTTGCCAGTGAAGACTGAGGCAAAGAAAGCACCAAGTGCTTTCATCTTTTTCATGTCCTTTGTCACTTGTCCCCTGTCCTATTGAGCAGTGGGCAAATCTTTTCTTTAGTTTTCCTTTTGCTGCCAACATGCCTGTAGACAAGCTGGTATTCCTAACAAATTTATCTTTCTGCTCCAGCTGGTAACATTGTGTGTTATTATTACAAAAGTTGTAATGCTTGTTAGAAGAGTTCTAGTTGCCACTCTTCCCCATTCTGGTTTGGTTTTTCTGATGTAAATTATTTTTCATTTTAGACTTGAACCCTTTTTCTTTTTTTTCCCCACAACATTTTGTGCATATGAGCCTATGACGGAGGCATTAAGTGGTATTAAGGCTTTTAGAATATTTATATGTATCTGATTTGAAATATAAACCTTATTGTTACATGTCATAATTCTTCAAGCTTCTATTCTAAAGCATGGTACAAAATTTATTAAGGAAATGTATTAAGGAGATTTTCTTTCTTCCTTTGCTTATCCTGATTTAACATTTGAAATTACTTCAAATACATATTCTTACCAAAGAAAAAAATGCCGACTTAAAAAATAAATCATGCCTGAATGAAGAATATTAAAAGGTCAAAAAGCCAGAAAGCTAACAGAAGAGATTGGAGGCAATGTTGCAGTGCAGAAGGAAATTTAAGCTTTTGTTTACCAGGAAATATATCATTTGGATGAAAAACAGTAAATAGAGAGTGTGGTTTGTTTCAGGAATTTAACATATGTACCCTGTTACTCTGAATTCCTACTGCTTGCAACAGGAGTACCTCATTATCCCAATTAGTGGTGCGCTGGGTTTTGCACAGATGCGTAACGAAGCAGCTGCACCCCCACATTGCAAAGCTCTTCACCTCTGAGCGCAGGAGTTCAGGTTCTTCGTGTTGTTACGTCACACAGTATGGAAAACGCACATGGCACAGAGCCCAGAATGGTTTAGGCAGAGCATCCTCAGCTGAGTCTGTGTCTGTTAGCAAGACACTTGGCTCATCCTGCCACAACATTTAGCAGAAAATAGCGATGATTTTCAGGAGCTGAGAAAAAGCAAGTTGTCACATTGAAATCAAATTTCTGCGCTATGAGACATCCTAAGCGTGTCAGAAGAAAGAGTAGGTTGCCTTTACAAAACTGAAAGTTAGTTTTGTGTGGATATTTTAATTGCATCAACGTTTCTGAGTGCATGAGTCAAATACCATTTGAAACTTTGGACAAGCACAGTGGCACAATCTGTTGTTGAAGAAATGGGAAGAGAGTGAGAACTTACAACCGTAGTAAATGTAGATCTTTTAAATTCTGCCCCCCCCCCCAGCTCTAAG
>WAAG01090585.1:1085-13276 GCA_013390105.1 Tichodroma muraria
GCAAATCTCTACGTATGTGCTTTATTTCTTTATAGTGTACACAGACCACAGCCAAAGCTTGGGCATATGTGTGCGTAGGACTAGGATGTCGTCTGGCAGATGGTGCCATGGCACCTAGATTTCTTCAGAAGTCAACTGAAGCCTTCCATCATTTCATGGAGATAAATAGGAAAGCAATTTTTGAATGTATTATAAAGTGCTATTCACTCAGAATTGCTTGGAAGGAATAACTAGCACAGCACATAAAAAACTGTGGGTAACCTACATGCTGTGCTGCCATGCATGTGGAAGTTGAATGCCAGAGTTTCTCTCTTTATTTAACATTCTGCATGAAAAAGAGTAAGGTATTATACCATCAAAACAAATATTTTTTTTTTTATGGAGGGAGAACAGATACATCAAAATCAAGGAGAATAGCCCTGAGTCTTGAATCTTAATATAACTGTTAGCTCATTAACACGAAACTCGACTGGTTTTCTAGGTCCCAAAATGTCCTTATCTCTGCAGAGCTCTGTGCTGATTGCTGAAGGTGATTTTGAGACAAAACACTTGCAGAGTGGTACGACACAATTTGTCTTTGTGTCAGAGGGAACTGTTTAAATGACTTGAGGTAAGTCAGCAGAATAGTATAAGCACATGTTTGCCCACAGTCTTACCTGAAGATATAGTTGAGCTTGTATTACAAAGAATTCAGCTGTATAAATACCTCGTGCCATCTGTGTATGGCAGGGGAATTGAGCCAGTAGAAGCTCAAGACCTGTGTCAGTGTTCTCACAGAAGGACTGTTTATGAACAGATGTTATGTGGTGTTTTTCACAGAAAATGGGCTCTGGAGAGAGAAAATGTCTATCAATTACTGAGGTATTATGTATAACAGCAATTTTTAACCTTGAGAATGATACTTAAAAGTTCTCTGTGAAATATTCAGTGCCACGACCACTTCCTTTGTGCGCAGTAACACACGCCCTTGCTTATTGCCCAAATTCTTTTTGATATTGCATTTTAAGTTCTTTCAGAGAAAATATATTAGATGTTGTAGAACTTGTTATTCCCTGGGGAAAAAAAAAGAAAAAATCAGTGCCCTGACTGGAAAACTTTTTCTATTTGCTGATCTAAAAATCAAGCTGACTTTTTAAGATTGGGTGCTTGTGCATTCTATTTCATGCTTCTCAGACCTATCTAAGGAATATATGGATTCAAAAATTGTCATTTACTAAGCAAATTATAGATGTTAAATGAATGGAAAAATATGTATTCTGGCTAACCTGTATTCAAGCCCTGCTAATTAGCTGTGATTTTATTTGAGCTTTTGGGTGTTTTGAAGAATGAAGTCTTAATCTTAGTGAATAAAGAGGAATTTACTTGCAACTGCAAAACTGGGCAATATTCAGTAAAATTTAGTAGTTATGATATAGCTATATTTATTTAATAGATTTCCAGTGCTAGTTGGTTGGACTAGTCATATCTCGTTCTTCACTTTTATTGCTTCTGTAAAACTCCTGACTTCACAGGGCCTATGAATTTGAGGTCTCCATGATAACAAAAGCATAAAAATGGAGCCCCCAGTTGTTGCTAACAATTGCAGCCATCAGAGTTGGACCGTGTTTTACCAATCTGCTCTTGCTTCAGGAGACAAGGTGTATCTTGCAAAAATGCACAGTTACTAAATATTCTAGCATGGGATATCTATGATTCTATAAGACCCTTATATGACCTGTGGACAGACACAGTGTTTTGCATAATATATATACTTTTATTTTCCTCTAGCTTTCTTATTATTTATTCAATAAATCCTTTTTTTCTTGCTGACAGCAGTTGTATTTATAAAGCTAAATCCAACACAGCAAAATGTTCATCACTTTATAAACTAAACGCTAATGTTTTATTTATGTGCAATGAACAGAGAAAAAAGAACTGAATTGATGTTTACCTAACAAGCTGCAAAAAAGTGCAGTAACATAATAGTGAAGTTCATAAGCATTCTGGCTTGTAATTTTTGGTGTCAACATTTGAATTGCAGAAAGAGCTTATGCAGACATAGCACGTATACAAGTGCAGTTTAGATCTACATCTATAAAAATAACATCTGTTTAAGCATACATTACATTTAAAAATAACTGTACAGTGATCAGCTGGTTAAGTACAGTTAACCAGATGCCGTTTTAAAGTGCCAGATGGAACAATGAAACTAAGATTGAAAATTAAAAAATACTGTGAAAGGTCAAATCAATTAAGCAACCTGTTTTGTTGGCATGTAACAGTTAAAAGTAAGTTTAAACTACTTAAGGAGTGAGCAATGTGAAGATGAAGCAGTTAATTTTTAACTTGCTATTTAGAAGAGGGAAAGATAAAATGCCTGCCATAGTTCCAGGGTCCCTCAGCAAGTCTAGGGGGATACTGGGAAAACAGGCACGGTTAAGTAATGTTTGCTTTGTTTGCTTTCAATTTAAAATAAATAATATCTTCAGGCTTTTAAGTAACGTCTTTTATGGCAGTCTGAGCTCATGCAACACAGATGCAAACATCTCTTTCTTCTCTTCTATGACCAGTGGGAGACTCCTTGGCTGAATGATCTCTCTGGGCTTGCTCTTTGTTGCTGGGGGTGGGGCCCAGAGGGGTCAGGGATGGGTTTGGGAACAGGCTGATGTCAAGGAATGCCATGGGAAGCAGACACCCCTTGTAAATGGGTTCTCCAAGCCCCATTTATTTCTGGGAACTAAACCCACCTGAATTAGGAACGACACCCAATAAGGTGTGTAAGGTGCAGTTTTAGAAACGGAGGTGTCACTGTGACTGAACAAATGACAGACATTTGTTAAAATTGTGCCTGATAATAAGCCTCTGAAAGACAGGTATGAGGAAAAGAGAGCTTATCCACCTCACCTCTTTGAAGTCCAAGGGGGAAAATAGCATCTTTGAAATATTATTTAGGCAATGCATTTTTTTCTTCAGTCCCAGCCAGTGTAAAATTCACAATCTAAATTTAAATTTTGGACAACAGGACCGTGGTATCCTAGCTTTAATCAGGAAGGTGTAATGATACCTGCAAATCTGCTGGCAGGCAAGGCAGAACTCGTAGATAATGAGAGAGGAAGTGCTGATTTTCTGATTTTCACTGCTGGTACTTTTTGTTATTTTTTTTTCCCTAAATTCTGAAGTCACTGCAACTCAGATACACCCTATAATACAGTGAATTGCTGAATAATCCTCCAGCAACAGTGCAGAAACCACGGACATCAGAAACCGTTTCGGAGAGAAGGTTTAGGCACCAAACCTGGGAGAGCCGTGGGGCTCCGGGTCGGGGGGAGACGCTGAGCTGCCCTGGGGAACAGCAATCCCCCCCAGCAGCAGCAGCAGTGCCATCCACCAGCAATCCCAGCGGGAATTTTTCCTGAATGAGTGTAGGGCTATTTTCAGCCTAGGAGCTGGCTGTGGTTCCTTTGTTTTAGTAACTTTGTTTACGTGTGGCTGGCGGAGGCGAGGGGAGGAGGGCAGAGCGCCGGGGCGCGTTGCTCCTTCCCGACACCTCCTCTCCCGCAGCTCCCGCAGTTCCCAGCGAAGGAGCGGCTGCACCTCTCCCGTGCACGGCCGGCCGTTTAGACCGGGAACACAATGAAAAGATTCTGCGGCTGTTAAAATAAATAGCTTCCCGGCAGGGGGTGGAATAGTGTGGCCGTTCCTAGGAACTTCATGTACCCTGCTTCCAGAAAGTGCTGGGATAGGACGCGCTGTGGAGAGAGAGGAAATAAGCCTGGCTTCTGCACTTGGCTCACTCTTCCTCTTCACACAGAGAATAGTTACCCTACAGATCGCTGGTCCTGTTGGATTCCCTTTCATGGAAATATTTTGCGTTCCTGCTGGTTCAGTGGCTGATGTTCAATTATTTTTGTTATTTTTCTTTTTTTCCCCAAACAGTTTCTCTTCGTTGACAGCATAAAACAAACATTTGGGCCTGCTGTAAATAGTGAACATACCAGACCAGTGGCAGGTAGCTTGTGATGTTTAAGTGGGTTGCCAACTGAAGTTTGTAAATCTGCAAAATCGTATCATTATATTTAACAGACAAATGTGTATAATATAAAATCAGTGAAAAGATAACATAATGAGTACTTTGACTATTATCTGGGGGCCTAATTAGACTGGTGGAATCACTGTAGTCAGTGAAATTAGAGTTATACAACTGAGGGAAAAAGAAATCCAGACCTTTAGCAGAATGAACATTAATGGAGCCCTGTTGACATTTGCTGTCCCAGGTATTCTGCAGCTGTTCCTTTCCTTTTTAGAAAACATGACTTTGCTCCTTCCAGGCCATATTTTCTTGAATTTAATCCTCTGGCAAAGGAAACTGTGGAGAGACAAGAGGGGCTAATCCCTGCCTGAAGCCCAGAATGTTCCACCAAGCATCTTCCCATCCTTGTCGCTGCTTCTCTCTAGTCTCCAAAAGTGGTACCTTGCAGCAGAATGGGGCTGCTAAACCCTATGTTCTGCTCACAAGAACAGGTGTTGGGAGGCCACAAACCTTCAAGAAAGCCAGGGTTGTGCTCCTCTTTTTGCTCCAGCTCAGGCACTGAGAGAAGCTCCCCTGGCAAGCAGGGGTTCTTGGGCAGTATTGCTGCCTGGGATTCCAGTACCAACAGCCAGACCATGTGTGAGGGGCAGGGGGATGTGTGGACTGGGAGCCGGAGTATGAAGGACAGTGATGGAAAGGCTGGGGGGTGTAGAGGGAGTAGAGAGGAGCATTAATTTCATTGGGATGTGTTGGATTGGTGGTTTACTTGGGGATGCGAATTATTCAGCCTGAGCAAATGGTTTCCCTGATGAAGGAAATAATTCTCAAGGAGGACCTTTTGGTTGAGTTTTGCCATCATGCTCAGGTGCAGATGAGATGCCTGTGTGCTTGCAAGGAACAGTTCACTGCTGGCAGGGTGAACTTGTCTTGGTGGAAGAACATCCTGGCAGTAGGATTGGGGTATTTCTTCCTCTGGGAGCAGGAATTCAGGCAAGCTGGAGCACCCGGAGGGTGAGACAGGAGATCTACCTGGCTGCAGGCTGATTGATAGTGTTTCCGTTTCCCTCAACACCCAGTGCTTGGCCAGCCTTCCTCATTACTCTTCTCCCCAGTGCTCTCCTAACCTGTAGCTAAATCACCCTTGGCAAGTTTTCCTTCCCTTGCAAAGACGGTAACTCCCCTGTCAAGTTCTTGAGCATTTGTTTGTGCAATGAAATCTGTGATGCTCTAAATCTCAATGTGCATCAGCTGGCACGCTCTGACATTTGGAGAGCCTCACATTCGTTGTGTGCCAGACACACAACGAGAGGCCTCAGCACAGATGTAGCTGGACCCCAGGTTCATCTTGGAAGGTAGGGAGGGATGTGCTGTGGGTCAGCAAGTGACCTGGAGGCTTTTGGTGGGGGAGGGAGGACTGCAAGGGAGCAGTGGATAGCCAGCTGGCTGATCGCGTCGAAACCAGGACAAACAGTTGAATATCATTTTCTTCTGAATTCCTAAAGTACCGGGACATCTGGCTACCTGAAATACATCAACAAATAGGTCAGCTAAGATTGCAAATGCACGCCTCACACAACAGCGCCGTGAGGAGAGTGAGGGCGACTCTGCCAAGGAAAGTCTTCCTTTTCACAGTAACATTTTCTTCTAAAATCCTCTTGCAGGCTTTTTGACTAAGATCACTGGAAAATGTGTTAGTCTGGGAATCTTTAATTTAAAAAAAAAAAAAATATTCAGGGAAAGTGTATTTCTGGGGTGGAAGCAGGAGTTCTGCAACCATGGGCAGCATGGAGAGGTCTCTCCCACTCGAGGGTTTTCTGCACCCCTGCATCCTGGTGTTCCCCATTTGCAGTGTACCCGGTCTAACCATCACGTGGGGAGGGGCCTTCTGGCCCATTTGCCCACGTTTTCCCTTACACCACTACAGCTGCCCTGATTTGGGAGCACTTTGCAGCCTCTGCACAGTCCCAGTGCTGGCAAGGGCTGGAAGGCAGGAAGGGATTGTCTTCAGAGACCATTCCATTGTTTCTTATTTCTACAGTGTGGACAGCACCTTATAGGAACTCCCAGAATTGCCCAAAAATTGCATGTGTCTCTTAGGCATTTGCAGGATAGGATTTTTCCTCATGGCAATGAACACTCAAAACGACTCCAAATTTCTCTACATAAAAGTGCAACACTCCGATTATTTTTGTCACTGGTGACCTTTCCAAGCCTCTTTTACCCCAAATTATATTTATAGATGTATTGCAGCTCCTATGCCTGATTAGGGTAATGTGTGGGAGCTGAAGTAAGTGATGCCACTGTTTGTCCACAGTTTTAGAGGTTTTTTAAAAAATTATTTTTAAAGCCTGCAAGGTTCCTCATAACTTTTTTCCCCACCTGTCAAGCCATAGAGGAACCAGTTGGTCCCAATAAATAAAACTCTTGCAATAAAAGTCAAATATGGAATATTAAAACAAATAAAATAAAGTCATACTGTTGCTTGCACTTTATGGATTCTGAGGCACTGGGTAATGCCTTTTTTTCAGTCTTTCTTTTGCTAAATCAACATTAGCTAGCAACACACCTAATCTTGACTGAACTATGTTATTTCCTGCCTCCCTGCCTTTCCCGTCTAAATCTCACTCCCTGCTGAAGCAGCTAAATTTGCTGCAAATGAGGAATATTTTGGGACACGAATTTTCTTACAAAACATGGGGAGAGATCTAATGCTGTAAGCAAACAGGGCTCTAATTAATGCAGATCCGGGCTACTGAAAGCATTTGTAGGTTATGGTTATCAGAAAAAGAGATCAAGAAATTGATGCTGAACCCAATACTGGCACGTAGGATAAATACTGACCGCAAACATTTTTGGGAATGGTACCGGAGCAGATGTGAGCTCAGAAATTCTGGACCTGGAACATATGGGTTTTAATAAACAGACTTCTGTTCCAGGTCCTCAGTTGCTTTTTTTTCCCTTTTTTTTTTTTTTTTTTAACTGTTCTTGCTTGATTTTATGTGCCTGTGTATGCTTCCATTATTAATTAATCTACAAGTATTTGGCATTGCTTCATCGTCGAGGTTTTCTTTAATTTGCAAATGTGCTGTTTTAGTTTGAGCAGGACTTGTGTAGCTAATGTTAGAATGGAAACATTTTTAACCCTCTGTTTCATCAGTTTCCTATCATCTCCTTTTCTCCTTCGAAGAGGAGTAGCTGCCTTTATGTGTGTGCACGTGCACACGTGCGTGTGTGTATTATTAGCTGTGCTGTCATTTTTAATCCTTTTCTTTCAATCATCATTTTTCCTCAGACATGAAATATTTCAGTCTACCACGCTGCACAGGCTGCTCACAGTGAAACACTCGTAGCATTTTCAAAATCTCAAACAGAGGAATACCATGAGGATAGAACAAAAGAAATTAAAACACTAGATATGCCACAGTTGTCTTATGCAGCTGTTAGAAATTTAATTATTTTATCTCATAGAATAATGTGCCCTTCAGAAATCATTTTGGACTAGATGTTTCAAACCAATGATCTGTAGTTAATTATCTTTAATAACTGTTGCACATTATGGTTAGATCTATGTTTTTGCTAAACCAATTAATAATATCTTCATTAGTATAAAGACAAGGTAGCTGGATCCTTTCATTTTTCACATTGAAAGAGTAGATATTTTAAACAGTGTAATTTACTTTAGCCATACATTCCCAATGATATGACTAATTAATGAAACTTCAAAGACATATAACTTCCAAAAGCTACTTATTTAAAGTCATTGTTGAGCACTTAATGACATTATGTTGGGGCATTGCAGAAACCATCACTGCCTGAGTGTTGAATTTGCTAAACCTTTTTATGGTACCAAACTGAAGGAATCTTGAGTTATATTGAAAAGTAAATTGAGCCAATATTTCTTAATGTTCAAAAAAAACCCCGCCACAAAACCTGTTGATTACAGGAGGATCTATCAAAAGTTGATGACCTCCTTCCTGCTTACATGTTGTAGCTGTCAGTTTGACTTACTCATGCAAGTCTGTGTGGAAAACTCTGGAAAAAGAGCAAAGAAAATATTTTATATTTTAAGAGTTGGGTGGAATTAATTTTGTTCAGAACCACTAGTTGTCTAAATATTCCTTTTGTTTCTGCTTTTTTCATTTTTTCTTTCATCTCCATGTCTTATTTTTTTCCAATGGCTGATAACTACCACATAATTTTAGTCTGCTACCTGACAAAAAATTAACCTTGAGTACAGTATTAAACACGCCAATGATTGCTTTGGTGTTACCAGTGCTCCTGATGGCACAGAGAATAAAGTTATGGATGTTATGGGGCCAAATGGTGTCGGTCTCCTGTTTAGGCATGTGAGCTGATGAAAAGATCCTCCTGCAAAATTTCCCTGACCTTGAGGTAAACTGAATGCACAAAAAGATGTATTCTGTTTTTCATCTTATATGTATTTTCATACAATCTTCAAATATCATGCAGCCATCAGGGAAGGCTTTCTGAATCTTAAAAGAGCATTGTATATATACAGCCCTCCAAGAACTGGTATTTCCCACCATAGAGAACTGTATACCAGGAATCAACTGAAAATAAAAAAAATAAAAAAAAGGAGAAAAAATTACATCTAAGAGAATAAAACAGTGCAGTCAACTGTGCACAGGGCTGGAAGGCCAGGGGAGAAGTGTTAACAGCCAGTTGTGACAGCTACAAAATAATTATCCTAGCAGTGAGCACCTGGTCCTTCAGCTGCTGGGCTTCCCACAGGAGTCATCTTCAGTCCTGGTGCAGATAGGGAAGAGGGTGAATACATTTAGTCAGGATTAGACTTAACTGGAGGCAGAGATGGGGTTCATGGTCCATGTCTTTGCTGGGCATGTGCTGGCAGAGCTTGGGGCTGCTCATCCTAATTCATACCTAAAGGCTGATCCCGTTAGGAAGATAAAAGGTGTGGATTCCCTTAATAGAGATCTGGGGGGGTTGGGGGCTGTAGAAATGCATCACTTAAGAGCAAAGAAAGGAAAGAGCTTTGCAGTGAGTTATTGGCAATGTTTTAGGGGCTTTGTCCATGTGATTTGTTGTCGGGCATTTCAAATGCAGGTTAACCGCCTGCATTGTGCAGGTTACCCCAAGTGATTGGTATTTAATATTAATACACAATAAAAGAAAAAAATGCAAGGCATCTAAAAGAAATCTTTTCACACTGTATTTCTTTTTTCTCTGTGTGCCTGCTGAATTAAAAGCCTGTACTTGAGACTCCACAGGGCCAAATCTACACTGGCTTTCTGGAAATGACCAGTTCAAACTTGTGGGAACCTGGCAGGGAAAGTATCCAAAAGATCATTTTCTAATGGCAACTTTATTTTGACAACTTGTAAACTCAGATATCTCTGGAAAGCAATAGCATTTTTCTCAGGTGCCAGGACTTCTGCAAAGTTGCTTTCCCCCCCTAAGCCATACTATCTTAAGAATGCTGTGTATTAGTACCAGACTTGGTAGTCCAAGACCAGTTTGAAGCTGCTGCTATTAACGCTCCAGCGAGCTGTAGGAGCCTCTGTTATCCTCACCTTGATGGTCTGTCAGGCTGAACCTTCTCTATTTAAGGGAGAGAAAAATAAATTTCCCTTAAATGATCATTATTCTTTTTTAATCCTGCACAAATATTTTTCTTCAGTTACCCTGAAAATACTGAAATAAGATAACATTAGACTGTCTACAAACTATAGATCTATTTGAGAAAAAAAATGGGTAAATTTTCTGGAATTGAGTTGAATGGAATATTTTAGACTTAAAATTTTGCATACATTTTCATCTAGACTTCGCTATAGGATCTACCATTCTTTAACTAAGTAATGGATACGAAACATTGCATTTATTCTTCATTGTGTTTATCCTTCCTATAAACCTAAAGGATTTAGTTTCCTATGTTTTTATTAAAGGACATGGTCATTCTGAAATTCTTCAGTATTGGTCCATTAATATTTCTGGGATATTCTGAGGTGTAAGCAAAATAGGTGGGTTTATAGTAGTCATAAATATTATCTAGTTACAACTTATTCTTAATGCCCTTGTAAGAAAATAATGCCATTGTTCATTTTCATTCCCTGGGGTTCACTCTTTGATGTCCTACATACCTAATCAATCTTTAAACTAATGCCAAGTCTGATTAAAGACTGTCAGATGAGGCTGGGACTTGTTACTTTGTATTTTTGCTGCAAGGAAGGAGGGTCCAGATGAGGAAGTTCAGTGTTTGGATAAGTGAAGCTGTCTTATTAGCTAAAATTTTGAGCTGAATACCTCAGTGCACAAGAAATGGCACTGCAGAAATGGGTGATGTTTCTGGAATAAGGATCACATCATTTTCCTTTTTCACCTGTGCAGGACATCCATGTTGAAATATTACTGGAGGCATTTTGAAATTACCTCTGCTGTGAGTGTAGCTTGAGATGTTGTTTGAGTTGTTTCTAGCATACAGCTGTATTTTATTTAATTTCATTTCAGTGATTTGTTATACATCTTTTGAGAACTTTAACCTCTCCCATTTTGGGCTGACACCGTAACTCAAGCTCTTTTCTCTTCCTTTTAAAGTCCGGGCAGCCAAAAAATCCAAACATTCACAGTGTTTCTGTGCCTTGAAAGTAAGTTACCAGGAACTGGGAGAGGCACTGGACGAGTTAGGTTACAGATGGAAATCATTATTCTGTTTGATGAAAGTTTCAGTAATATTCTCCAACCTTGAGGTGAAGGAGGCTGACTTGTACAGCTCCGTGTCACAGCATCTTGTTCCAGTGGGAAAGTAAATGAAACTCTTCAGTTTCCATAGACTTGGACTTTGCACTGGGGGTTAGTTTGCATGAGATATCCATATCGTGTGCAAGCCAGAAATGAATTTGAGCAAATCTCAGTTGTATAAGCTGATGTTAGTGAAATTATTGAAAATTTACCACTTGAGAACTTCTGGTAATTAAAGATTGCTTCTCGAGGTTCCCTTGCTCTTCAGAAATAACCTTGTGAAGTGTTCATCTAAGGGCTATTCACAACCTGCCTTTCTCAGAGTCACTCCTAGCTGCTGTGAAAGCAGGGGCTGGATATGGAAAACAAGCATTTTTAGCACACCTCCTTCTTTGCAGAGGCTGTGTTTGGTTGGTAAGCCCTCAAGGAAGAAACACATAATATAGGGAATTTGATCTCTAATTTGGATATCACATTCGTAACACCTTAAAATTATGATAATGTGATTCTGTTACTGGAGGACTAATTGGGAAACCACAAAATCTTGGAATGTATAAGCCAGTCCCACATTAATGTTACTTAATGCAAATGCATTGGTTTTGGGGTTGGGAGTATTTTATAATTTAAGAAAGCATTTTAAATTATGTGGTTATAACTTGAACAAAATATATTGTGCATGGGAGTGATAATTCAGAAGCCTTGTGGCCACTTATCTAACTCCTTATCCCATGAGAATTATGCACATTGTAAAAAATCTTGAATGAACCAGCAGTGGTTAAGAATACATGTCTAAACACTTCCCTAGCTCCTAAGAAAATGAGTGATTGAAAATGTTAAATGTCGCTGCTGCCATATTTATGAACAGGAATCAAAGCTCTTGGGGCCACCAAACTTCATTTTCTGGTTGTAGCCCAACTCATTTGGCCAAAAGATACCCCTCAGGAGTGAGCTAGATGAGAGAGACTTGAGTCCCTTCTGAGGCAAATGTCTTGCAAGGTATTTTCTTTTCAGTTATAAGTATGAAACAGTTGTATAACTTGTGTCTGTTGAACTGAAAAAAAGGATTTCAGAGACTAAAGATCAAATAGAATATTGGTAAAAAACCTCATCTAAAACCAAAACTTGTCGGAGAATGAAAAAAATCCCAAACCCAGACATTTTCTTTTTTCCCTTAGGAGGGAGTCTATTTCTTAAAAGCAAGTTCATATTCATCTGCCCATTCTGATTATGGCTGGGTCAGAAAAACTAAGTATACTGAGAGAGACAATTGCTAAGCTAACCCAAAGCAGAGAAGATTGGAGAGTCGACATGAAAACCTGCTCAGGTTAAGCATGTACAGTGCCCTAGGACAGAGGATGAGCAGGGAGCACTGATGGGGAACAATGTACTGCATTTTCCCTACTCTTTTTCTTGTTGATGATTTGATGTTTTTTTGGTGATAGCAACCGGAAACACTATTTCCTGA
>WAAG01090592.1:0-12828 GCA_013390105.1 Tichodroma muraria
TCCCTGGCAGTCTCTAAAATTACATTGTTGCCACTGATTAATAATAATTATAATAATTAAGTCTATCCATACTTTCTGTAGCAAAATTTTTTCTATATTTCATGACATTTTCTGAAGTAAAAATACTGGGAATTTGTGCTGTTTCCTTCTGGTAGAATTACCAAGATAATGAACACAACACTTCAAGAGGTAGCTATGTCTTCCAAAACTACTTTTTGAGTATGTTTCGCTGCGTGCACAAATGTTGTCATTAAAGAAATGGTAACTGAAATAGCAATGCTGTGAGATATTAAAAAGGGTTGATATGAAGTTCATATGGCTCCCTCAAGACTTCATGTGGTATGATCTGTAATGATAATAGACTCTTTCCCACTGTGTGCTTGGTGTCACAGCCGAAGCACTTTGTTCTCATAGTCAGAAAAAGATGCATGGCCAAGTTGGGCCTTGCCAGTTCAGTGGGAAGAAATAAGCCAGAAAGTATTGAAGATTAGATTTGTGTCATTTTTCTGTTATATATTGAGCTTCTCATAGAAGAAAAGTGGTTATTCCGGGGCAGCACTTATAAAGAGAAATAAACAGCTTTCTCTTTGCAGGATGTGCCTCAGGTATATTCCCCATGGTTACTAGCAGTGCCTGGCAATTGCTTTGTGCTGGCAGGTTTTTTCATTCTCAATTTCCACACTGCTAGACAGATGTGCAACATACTTTACTCAAATGTTTTATCAAAAGAAGGTTGTGAGTTCAGAAACCAATGTATAGATTACACTGATCTTTATATGACAGTAGTATCGATATCATTCTCCCTGTTACATAAACATTGCAGAATGTTTTAATGAAGTCAGCAACTTTTTTCTACTGTGTTTCTTAACTGGTAAATCCTTTTGAACAAAATACCCAATTAATCTAAATCAGCACCATCTAGGAGACCTCAGGAAGGATAAGCAATTATTTTGATCAAAGAATTGCTAACAGGAGTTTTTATAAAAATTAATAATGAAACAGGGTATCTTAATTACTCTGTGGACATTTCAGATGAACATACCATATACACTGGGGAAAAAGAGTGTATTAATAACTTGTCATTATAACAGGCAGATAAATATAGAAAAATTATGAACATGGTTCACTTTATTTACATCCCCACTCTTGCATCTTAACTGTTACAACCAATTTATAAAATTTCAAACTTTAAATTATATTTATTGCAATTAAATTATTACTCTCTACCATGGCTGGGGCCTTTTATACACATAAGGTACACATATCGATCATGAACAAGGGATAGACTATTGGGATCATCTGTCAGGAATATCTGGCTTATACAGAAATGGGAAAATTGATTAATCTGTCCTAATTCAGGCATTTAAAGAACTCACTCTGTGGTTCATGGAGCGAAATAAGGGTATAGAGCCAATGATTCATTTCCTCCGACGTCTGAAACATATCAGACTTACCACTCTCTAGTGAAAACTGTTTTCTTTCCATCAACTATCACAGGAGTCCAGGATGCCTGACTGCTCCTTAAACACCTAGTATGAGGAGAGAGAAACTCATACCTTGGGACTCTTTCCTGCTCAAGCAAATTACCTTAGCAGTAATGTTGTCTTTTCATTTCAGCTCTGAAATTGGAACTAGCTCTAATCCCTAGACCCTTCATTACTTATATTTCTTAGAAATCTCAAGAAGTTACAAATTATCAGTGTGGAACAAGGGAACTGAAATGAGGACTAGGAAGGTAGAGCCATAAAACAAGTCAGGACATTATATCAAGTTCAGTTACAGTATTGATGCGTGGACAATCATATGTGTAAAAAACTCTTTCCATGATTGGGCTCAAAGGACAGTGATTAATGGTTGATTATCTACCTGGAGTTTGGTAACAAGGGGAGGATCTCAAGAATCCACTGTAGTCTTTATCAATGACCTGGAGGAAACATCAATGTGCAGTTTTATTAAGTCTGTAGATTACACCAAACTGTGCAGGACCAATCAAGATGCTCAAGGGCAGGGGCACTCTCCAAGGGAGAAATGGACTAACTGGAGAAATGGGCTAAGAGTAATCTTATGAAATAGGCAGAAGACACATACACATTCCTGCCCCTGAGGAGGAAGACAGCACAGGCTAAGGACAGAGAGCTGGGGAGCGGCTCTATGGAAAGGGAGCTTAGGGTCTGCTGGACAGCAAGGTGAGCATGAGCCAGCAGTGCCCCGGCACAACAGCCTCCTGGACTGCATTAATGGGATCAAAAACAGTACATGAAAAGGAGGGATTATCCCTTCTGCTTAGTTCTCATCAGTTTTAGTCCCCCTCAGCCCAAGATAGTCATCAATACGATTCAATTCAGCTCATGGCCACCATGATGGTTCAGGGCTAGAGCACCTGGCCTGCGAAGAGAGGCTAAAGGGAAAGGTGTTGTCTACCCTGAAAAATAGATTACTTTGAGGGAATTGAACCACATCACTAAATACCTATGGGGAGGTATTAAAAAGGTGGAGCCAAACTTTTCCAGAAGTGTATAGAATCAGGGACCAAAAAATCATTAAAATTGGAAGACACACATCAATTATATAGTCCAACATGTCTGCTGAAGTGTCAGCTGGTGAACCCTGCCCAAAATTATATAGTGAGAGAATGACACCTAAATTGAAGTAGGAGAGATCCAGATGGAAATAAGGAGAAATGTTTTTCTCAAGAGTACAGTTAAACATGGAAGAAGTTACTCAGAGAGATGATGCTGTCCCTTTTCCTCTTTAAGGGTCTTCAAGACACAGCTGGGTGTTGGACTCCCTGAGGTTCTTTGTAATCTGAATAATCCCATGAAATATCTTTTTCTGAATATACATGGTCAGAAAAAGAGCTATAGCTAGTGGTCAAATTTTTTGTTCATTAATCCCTACTTAGGCACTTCATGAATTTGTCAGGGTATGTAAGTTTATCAGGTTCTGCTTGAAAAGGTGCTAAAGTTCTTATTAAAAGACTGTTAATGCTGAACATCTCTGCTTTAATTGTTAGAAATCTCTTTCTAATTTATAGCCTAAATTTATTAATGGTTTTTGTGTTCTGTTTTTGTGACAACTTAGTGCTTAAATTTAAGTGACTTTTGCTCCCACAGGCGTTTACCTGCTTGGTGCATTTATAGGCAGCAGTGATGTTACTTTTGGTTTTTATTTTGTTAGGCTAGATAAAGCAGACTTTTATGTACCTGTCTCAGGAGAAATGCTCTCCATTCCCTTCTTCACGCTAGCTGCTTGTTTCAGTACCTGCCCCGTTCATTTTTTCTGAACATATGGCCAGGATTTGGTGCTGGTCTGCACTCCCAGAAAGATTTTAGTAGTACAGGATGACACATGCTGCCCTCTCAGACCGACAATCTCTTCCTACTTAAACAGTGCCTTACAGTTTCATACAGACATTGCATAATGCTAGGTGAAACTAATCAGATTTTGGCTCCCCTGTCCCGTCTCCTTTCTTAGCCTTGCGTGCTGCATTAACAAGGGAGTGCTTGAGTATGTGGAGCTTAGGGCCTGTCCCAAACTCTGAATTTAGATGCACCAATATTTACATGTTCAGTATATGAGCTCACAAAAGAAATAAGCCATCTTCTAAATGTGTCATCTCACAACAGAGCAGTCACTGTTTGAAGCATTTTCATCTGTATTGAAAATGTTAGACTTTCTCCAAAGCCAGCAGTAGATGGGAAAGAAAATTACTGAAGGCACTCACAAATCAGCAGCCATCCAGATTTTCTGGCCTCCTCAGTGACTTTGGCAATCTGGAATACCTCTGAATAATGAAACACCTATTTTGCAAGCATGACAAACTCAGTGACCAAAACACTTAGGACACAAGTCCCAGTTAGCAATGTTTTTTATTGCATTGGCAGAACGCTAACATATAGAGTCACTTCTCCTCTTAAAAAATGTGTAAGAACTAGATAAATTATTCATGTTGAACTTCTGTGAATTGCTTCTGATTCAGTTCTTTAAAGTCTGAAAAGCACATCTGGACATGCATCAGTAAATAAACAGGCTAGGCTTCCCTTGAAACAGCTTGTACTTTGGAAATGACCACATAATTTGAGATCAGGATGACCCTGGTGTTTAGCTGAATAGCATTAAAGCATTC
This sequence comes from Tichodroma muraria, assembly GCA_013390105.1. Taxonomy (NCBI): domain Eukaryota; kingdom Metazoa; phylum Chordata; class Aves; order Passeriformes; family Sittidae; genus Tichodroma; species Tichodroma muraria. The sequence goes on from WAAG01090592.1 coordinate 4,127, forward strand.
CATCAACAAGAATTAAAAGATCCAAGCCGAGATCAATTTGCTGACCTGATGAAAAGTAGGATTTGCAATTCTGATTTGCTATGATGGCAACAGCCTTATGCAGTTAATTGCATAAATAAAATCATCAGTTTTCCCGTTCAGTATTAGAGTTGTCCTTAAAAATTCTCAAAATTGAGGCATTTGGAAGCCGTTCTGGAGAAAATAATATCTTACAGTATTCAAGTGTGTCAGCATATCTAGAGTCATATTAGTGTGTCCTACAACGAAGGGTAAAAATGGAAACTGTAATAATTATAATCCTACAGCACTCACATTAGATATGATTTCTATATGTAACATTTAAAATTTTTTGCACAATTTTATATTTTATTAAGATGAAATAGAACGTGGGTTTAAGAATGAAAAAATGGACTTGAGGTGACACTAAACATAATAGGGACTAGCAACTATGTATAGATTACTTGAAATTTTAATCATTAACTCACCTATATTCTTTTTATATGCAAAAGGAGGAAATTAAGAAGTCACTTTGTTAATTTTCCTTAGAACTAAATATTAACATATCTTTTTAGAAATAAGGTGATTTTTTTGTATGCCTTATGTTTCCTCTCACTGACAATTCTGTACTTTAGGAAAATTTAATTTTAAATAAAAATAAAAACGAGTTCAATATAGTCTGGTTCTGAAGTATTCTTCAGTATTTTCAGTATTCAGTACTGAATTCAGTATTCAGGTTCTTTAGTATTCTGAATGAATACTAAAGGCCAATACAAGCCTAAAGTGATGCAGAAACTGTGCATGAATTGCTAGAATCACAATCATTGTTCTAAAAGTTCTTGCTCAGTTGTCCTTTCACTGTGTTGATCCTCCTTTAATTTCTTCAGGCCATAATACTGTATGACATAGAGGCACAGAAGAGTCTCAAGCTCGCAGCATTACTTCATATATGAGCCTTGGTGGAAAGGGCAGGCTGGATTCTTCACATAACTCCAATCTTTCCATAACTCTAACATCAGCATTTGGTTGCTGGCTCATGTGTGTTTAGTGTCATCTGAAGAGTCCTGCGGTATCCAAGGCATCCACGCAGTACTAGAGGGACACTTATGCCTCTCTGGAACAGTGTAGGGAAATCAATGATGTTATATGACATACAAAACACATTTACATCTAGAATAATGTGCAGATGCTGCATTTTGTTGAGATCTTATGGGTGATTTGCAGTCTCTGAATCATTGGATGAAAGTCAGGTAGGAGGCCTCACATTAACTAACATGGAGCTGGAACCTTATGTTTAAACGAATACTACCTTGATTTCCTAAAAGATGGTCATCTAATGCTGTTTACTGTGCCATAGTGTATTCTACCAGGCTCTATCCACCACCATTAGGGCATGGTTTTTTCCTAAGTCCCATGTCACAATGTCAGACCAATGAGGCTGTCTTGGACAGTCTATATCTCAAATAGTACTGGCTGGTTATGTTCAGGAACCTAGGACAAGCCCAAAACGAGAATACCCTATGGCTAGTGGTCAGGTTAACACTGAACTGCATGCATCCATAGGTTAGTGTCAGCCTGTGAGATGGGTATCTGGTTTTAGTCTAGAATTACAGCCAAAGGAAGTCTATGAGTCAATGAGGAATCTAAAGCATAGAGAATTATTTGACTGACCACAAGTAATGACCATTGAGCTCCTCACATAACTGGCTGGTGACTTCTGAAGTATTCTAGGATATAAGAGACATCTACATGGGATTTGGAGATTTGACACAGATGTGTGGGAGGTCCATGCCTTTATGGAACAAGCCAAATGCCCCATGGGATAACCTAATGTATTTGGTGTTTCAGTTAAGTGCCGATTCCTGTGCTTGAGGACAGTAGTGATCCAAGTTAGTGATTTTAAGCTTTTCTCACAGCCAAAGGGGAAAAGGAGACGCTTGTAGGGCCTGACTTGACTATTTTAGATATCTTCCAAGATGACATAAATTAAATTGTAAAAGTGATAGATGGTATAAAAGGACTTTAGACAGCTATTTTACTCATACACCCCAGTGCAGGTAGCTGAGTATTCAAGCTGTACTTTGTGCCCTGGGTGGTGAGAAATGCCTGAAGCCCCTGAAATCAGCTGTGGATGAGCACTGACTTTTGGCCTAGCAAAGGGCAAGCAGAGCTGCATCACTGGCCAGACAGGGGGCTGGTAACCAGGGACCCTGCAGGACTCAACTGGAAAAGAGAAAAGCCCAGAAAAAAATCTACAATTGGACCAAGAGGCTAATGCAAGGCACATGAAGAGTGTGTGCCTAGACTGTAAGGGTATAAAAGCGTAGAGATCACTTTGCTTGGTTTCCTCCCTGGAGGCACCAACTTGAATTATGTTGCTGCACCATGACTCCATTACTTAAGAGAACCAAATGAGTGACTCTGAGACTGCTGTGGAAAACCTGGGCTTGAACATGTAGGGAACCCTGGAATGACAGTGTGAGGGTGGGTTGTGTAGGGAGTCAGGTGAGACCCATTTACTCACTGGAGCCTCCTACTATGAAGGGGCTTTGGACACAGAGTTAAAGTCTTGGATGGAGTGACTGTAAATCAGAGTGGCTCCTGAAATGACAGTAAAGAAAGTTCCTTAAAAAACAGATTAATCTTGCAGATGTTTGAAAATATTCAACAGCATTTGAGCTCCTTTGTGAACTTTTAAAATGTCTCTATACTCACACAGCTCCCTTGTCTTCCTCCAAACCATTCCAGTCAGTCATAAAGTGCAAAGTTCTTAGTCAAATTGGTCCTGAGACACAGCTTCTACACCTGAGCATGTGCCTAACCTAGCTGATGTGACATGGGCAATGTGGGTTGGCATGCAGGACTCCTAGACCCAGTGGAAAAACACACCAAAACCACAAACTGTAACCAGCTGTAAACTGTTCCAAGCACTGCAGCCTGGATGCTTCAGAGGTTTTTCTATAGGTTTTTTTTTTGTTGGTTGATTGGTTTGCTTTGGTTGTTTTGGCTTGGTGTGTTTTTGTTTGGTTTTTTAATAAAACCAGATAGAGTAGTCAATAAATTGAGGTTATTTCTGTCAGTGAGCTGATATATTCATAATGCTATTTTGATACATTTTCTTTCAAACCAGTGAGACTAAGAGAAATTCTCAAACACATGCATCATGAGCAAGGCAAATTAGTTCAACACTGATTTAGAATCATTGAGTTGTGTTTGTGCAAGCTAAAGTGCAATTTACTTTCTTGTCTATATTCAGCAATTTATGAGACTGCTTCAGGACACTAATCAATAGTGCAAGAGGCACTCTTCAGGACCAGCTGTTCAATGTAGCCCATGGAAATATGGTCCAGCATATATGTTATATATATATATAATTATGGATTTTTTTTTTAATGAAGGAAGAAATTTTGAGAGAGTTGTAAAATATAAAAAACTATAGACATCTGTTGATAGACAAATGAATCAATGTTTGCAGCTGCTCTATGTTAATTTTCTTTCCTTTAAGTCTTTTATTTTCTGAATAATTGGCAGGGTACAGCTAAAGGCAATAGGAGTTTTCACCACTCATAAAAGAATTCTAATGTACATTTTTATGTTATAATGCTGCCATGCAATTCTCCCTCTTCCTAAATATTTTAGATTTAGGCTTTAGATCAGTAGTAAACTAGCTTGCCTGTTGGAGATGGGAGGGATTTTTTTACATCCACTCAGTAGTTTTCTTTGTTTTCTATTAGACATAATTAAGAACTATAGTGTTGAAATTTACATTTTTGAAATGTTGAGAGTTTTCAAGCATTTATAACCAGTTGCAATGGAATGAGGAATTTACTGACAGGTAGAGTAGCATTAGAATACCTGTTTTTGTAACGTGACATTGCTAGCATAATAGAATACTTAACACCCTGTCTGCCTTTTACATTTATTTGCATTTCCCCTTTAAAAAAACAAACAAACAAACAAAAAAAAAACCGAAAAACCCCAGAAGAACCCATAATCAATTGTAGATATCTAAGAGTAGAAGAGAGTTAAGGAAAGTGTAACACAGAGACTTCCCTCTGAGCTTTTAAGATTTTCCCTCATTGGTCAACATTAGGCAGACCATCCCTGAGAATAACCATTACCAGCATTTGTACTTCTGTTATTGTTTGCTGGAATTCATCCCTAACATGTTGCTATAACTAAACATTTAGTCTCTAATTAGCCAAACTGAATTATGATAAAATTGTTGGGAAGAACATTGCAAGATCTAGGACTAAACTTGAGTATTCATGGTTCAATGTACGTTGTGGTGGGCTGACCTTGCCTGGCTGCCAGCTGCCCACCTCAGCCACGCTCTTACCCTCCTCATTAAGAGGACAGGGGAGGAAATAAGATCAAAAAGCTCATGGGGTGGAATAAGTACATGGAGGTCACTTACCAAGTTACTGTCATGACCACAACATGCTCATCTTGGGGAAAATGAATTTAATTTATTGCCAATTAAAACAGATTTGCATAGTGATAAACAAAATAACTCCTCCACCTCCTTCTCTCACCTGCATGTCTGCAGGTCCATTGATCACACTTTTTTCACTTCTCTTTCAAAACTGCCGGGCAGCATATTTTTAACCCTTTCTTAAATACACTGTCTCATCAATGTTGTCATCTTGGCTGAGGATCTCCGTCATGTCCTACTGTGGGTCTGTTCTGAAACTGTCTGGAGCCATCTGGAACTGGGTGTGTTTGGTCTGGGTCAGCCCTGGCCCCTGGTGACAGAGCCTGCCCCAGAGCCCCGGGGCAGCGCCTGGGCACCCACACCCAGGACACACACAGGGAGGCATGAACAAGAAATGTGAATCAAAAAGGTGCTAAAATCCAACAGCTGCAGCTTCATGTAACTCGCAGCAGCCAAGGTTGATCTGATTTATGCTAGTTTAATACAACCTCAAGAGATTAATGGGACCTGCTTTGCTCTGGAAACCTTTAGTGATGTCTGTGCCAGGTCCCTGAAGGAAGGTTTCTCTGGGCTCTTCACTGTGTGGCTTTACAAAAGGAACGTCTCAGCACAGCTTTAGACGTGTTTGCAGCCTCTGTCTCAGCCACTTACATACCTCCCCATGGTCACATTTGGGTTCTGAATCCATCCCAAAACAAAGCAAGCAGAAGTGGGTGATAAACATTTAACAGATTCTGTTTCCTGCAGGGTGGAAATCAGGGGTGCTGTGCTCAACACACATTTTAATATGTTTCCTTAAAAACCCTCATAATTTCAGTTCTAGTCATAGGTGAAGATTGATAGTATGGTTTCATTTGCATATCTTAGCCTTTTATCTCCTCAGTTTTATTTTATCTTAAATGTCAAAAAGTTATAATATCTCTCAGAGGTATTTGGACAGAAATTAGAAGTACCAGCATTCTGTGGAGTCTAAATATTTCATCTCTTCAGTTTCTAAGGGTCAAAATATATAATAATTTATTCAAAATTAATGAATAGTGTACTTTGGAAAAGATCTGTGGAGAACAAAACAAGAGAGTGTCCAAACATTGAATTTGTATCAATATTGCAATAAATTCATGCAACTTTTTGTTTTTGCAACCCATTTTTCAAGGGTGTACCAAGCCCTTGAAAAATGTAATGAATTTTCAGATGAAGGAAAAAAACAAGTTCCTGAGTTGCATGCAATTTCTTGTTACTTTGATATGTCATTAAGACTTAGACATATATTTAGAACAATGACATCTGTGGTTTGAAATAATTGGAAATGTGGCATTCATAATGCAATAATGTTTGGTGTTTTTTTTTTATAAGAGAATTTAATTTGATGAGCAAATGCAGTGTCACACAAATGTAAGTTTTGGGGATGGATCAAACAGCAGCTGTAAACCTTTCCAAGTAGATGCAGCTCTATTCAGAGATTAATGGAAAGTGATTCACAGCCTGCCTCTCTCACAGCAAAGATGCAAAAGAGCAGCGTGGCTTTGGAGTCTGGGATGAAAAAGACATTAGGATAGTTGAAGAGAGCAATTACACATGTCAATGAAATTATCCTTTGTGCTTTGGATACGAGGGTTCAAAGGTTACAGACATAATCACCTCATTCTTCTACACCACTGCTGAATCTGTGTAAAATTATCATATTTTTCTATATGCAATAGTCTACCAGTGCCCTGCATAAAGGCAGTGGCAGGCTGTCATTGACACTAATACGGTTCAAGACTAAAACGTACTGAAAGCACTTCTCAGAATGCCCATGAACTACATCTGTTTCTTTATAGATGATCTACTACATCTATATTTCTTTAGCTCTCAAAGCTTTATTTCATGTGTTACATGTCTGTTACATTCTTTGCTGTTTGTGGCTTTCTAGTAAAACTGATAAAAATTATACAGAAATTTATCAAATAAGGAAATACCTTCACAATAAATATTTCTAAAAAAATATTATCAAGGTCTGGTCAAAAAAAATCTCAGGGTAGTAATCTCCTAGGCCAGATCTACTCCTTCTAAATTTATAATTTAGAATTCACAAAATTTATAATCCACAAAGTATCACACAACAGTATAGTCTGACTTGATTTCAGGTTTGCTTAAGTCTCTAAGACTTTCCAGCAATTTTTCTAAATGCCTAAACTTATGTGCTTAAGAATGCACAGAAATATCATCCCTCTCTCTACTGTACCTTTACAATTATACAGTTTGAAGTACAACATTGTCTGTAGTCTGCCTAATTACCTTGAGAAAAATGTTTTATCATGTACTTGCTGCCTATATTTTCCAGAATGTCCTTAGTTGGGCCACATGCAGAATATGGTCAAGAACTAGATTATGCAATCTCCACAGTTTATTTGTCTCTGTTAGTATATTCGAGGTCAAATCAGATTCAATTCTTTTGAAGATTTCTTAATGCTTTAGTTAAATTAATTTAAAGATCCCTCTGCATCTACTGACTGTTGGAGAAATAGAAATGAGAAATGATGGCTGGACAGCTGACAGATTACTCATCCTCAGAAGCCTGGATAATTTGTAGAGCATGGGGACCTTGAGAAAGGAAATGGGCATTAGGATTGTTATAGTTGAACATATATACAATCCGGTATATGAGCTGTGGTAGGATCTGGGTTCCCACGTCTGTTTTTCAGTTGAGAGCCTGTTCTGCTCAGCGCTCTTCTGTACTCACTGCCAGGAGGATGGTTTCAATAGCAGAGGTGGAGAACCTCTCTTCTCCTGAAAAAGCCTGCACCTACTTGACAGAAACAGACTGGTTCAGCTGGTATAAAAGAGATATATTGTTGATACATTGTCACTGGAAACAGGCTATGTCTTGATTATATCTGCTTTAGCAAACAGTATAGTTCAAAGCAATTGTATCTATGCAGTGAAAGAGGTGGTGATAAGGCCCCAACATTGAATCTTATGTGTTTCAGGATTTCTTGCTCTACTCATTCCACAGACTGGATGCTCATCGGCAGTTGGGTTGCATTGGGCTGCACTCCAGGAGTGTGTCATTTGTCTTAATTTCCTCCACACAGGAACCAGGTAGCACTCTCAAAATCTGCTCTGCCATGCAATCACTGTACAGTTAGTGTAGATGACTGAGAGATTTTCTCTGAACACAATAACTCCTGCTCTAAAATTTGAGCTAATGTAATACCTTAATCTGTTGTGAAGAACTAGGATAGGTAACTTACATTTTCTCGAAAGGGTTTTAGGCTATTAGCCTGGTGTGATTCAGTTGCCTAGGGAGAGGCATCTAATGCCATTTAATTTGCCCTAGGATATCCTCTTTGTTCTCCAAATGCCTGTTCCTTAGGACACAAAAGTCCCATAAGTCCTGCATCTCAATAGTCAGCTCGGCCTGGGTGTTTCTGGGACTGCAGACCTTTTCAGATGCCAATAGATATCTGCCTTTAGGAAACTGAAAGAAATCCTTAAACACTTTAAGGTGCTTTGACTGCTTTTCCCTTGTTTTACAGACCTGGGAGGCACGGTTATGGGCCCAGCTGTGTGTGTCAGTCATGTTGTGTCTCAGACCTTACTTGTAAAGGTACTCCCCTAAGTGCTGGAGGCATAGCTCAGCATCTTCCTCTCGCTGTTAGAGATTACATACAGGGATGTGGTGTTCCCACTATTCTGAAAGAGTTTTCCATTAAATAGGCTATAGAGCCTGCTGTTCTCAGGTGCATATATATGATTAAAAAGATTGTAGGAGTGGCTGAAAATTTTTCCATCTGCAGATGGAAAAACTAAATATTTTGAACAGAAATAGCAATTTCGTGTATATCTCCCAACCTCACAGGAACTCTAATTAGTGAGATCTGGATTCTTCTGTGAATGAGCAGTAAATATTTTGAAATTTTGCTTTTACCTTGCATAACATAAAAAAATATCAAATCAGTTAATCTTTATATTTGTTTTTTTGTGATGATGATGTCAGCCCTTCTCATGGAAAGGAGTTTCCCACAGCCAAATTAACACAGCCAATCTATGCTACAAAGGAAAAAAACCCCAAACAACAAACCCCAAACCCCAAAACCTACAAAAAAGTGTGTCAATACCTGTGACTGCATATAAAGGAAAGACATGCAACTTCAATATTTCATTTTCCCTCAGATATCTAGATCTTGAAGGTTTGAAATGATAGACAATCACTTCCATTCTTCAGGCCAGAAAAATGAAAGGTAAAAACTACTTAATGCAGAAATTAAGACCATAAAATGTGAACATT
>WAAG01090598.1:2165-13980 GCA_013390105.1 Tichodroma muraria
CATTTGCTGAGCTGGCTGCTTCTGCTGGCACTTGCATCCTTCCAAAGTGGACATGATGTCTTTTGCCTACTCTTTGTGTGATAGGAAAGCTAGCAGTGTTACAATTTGGAGAGGAGCTTCAGGGCAAGACTGGAAGATAAATAATCACTTGGGGTTCTGCTTGTCTTCAGAATAGTATCACCTGGCTTAGGATTGTCCAAAATCCATTAGTCTTAGACTGTAGGAGCCTGGCAAAGTTAATATATTGGTTTCTTCAAGACAGCTTTACCTTTCTCTCTTCCTTCAAAGTTGAAGGCAGTGCTTTGGTCTGGATGTGCCTTTGTAATTTCTTACCCCACCCTTGATTTGTAAATAGAACTATGGCTGTCATTTACTGTATTAAATAGAGCCTCTCAAAGCAAATGAAACTAAACTCTAAAAACAAAGAGAAGAATTGTTTCTATGTGTTTCAAATAACGGTGTGGACGGAGGTTGCTACCTTATATGCTAGCAGAATCCAGTATGTTTGTCACGTTGTTCCTTGGTTAAAAAGTGTTAATTTTTCTCTTCAGCCAGCAGCTGCAAAAGCTAGTGTTACTACAGTTACTGCTGTAAAGCCTTTGAGTACTGGAACACCTGTAAAACTTCCAGTTACAGGACCACCTGCACAAGCTATCTCCCAAAAGGCAGTCTCTGTGAAAGCAGAGGGCATAACAGTAGCACAGACCAGCGCTTCTACAGTAAGGAAAAAAAAGTTTTTAATTAAAAATTAACATTCTGTATGTTCATCAGAGGTTGAAGAGACAGTGCAACATCTAACAGTCTTCTCTTTATTTCCATACTAGGAAATGCTAGAGAATGTGAAGAAATGCAAGAATTTTCTTGCTACGCTAATAAAATTGGCATCTAGTGGACCTCAAGCCCCTGAGATGGGGCAGAATGTGAAGAGTCTGGTGCAAAATCTACTGGTAAGACTTCTTTTTCAAAACAAAGTCTGCATCATTTGTGTATAGATTTTTGACATTTACTTTATCATAATTTTGTTCCTGTTATTTTATAGCTTTTTTTTTTTTTAACAGCTCAAGAGTTGGATTTGTGGCTGAATACATCTGACCCTTGTTAGGTCTTACATTGTAAATCTTATTTTAACTGAATCCCATGCTTTGTTATTTCCCCCCCTCACATTTCTGTTTCATTTTATGCCCACAGGTAACCGATTGTGGGACGAGCTGGTAGTGTTAACACAGCTTCTGGGTCTTTTTTTTCATGTTAGTGTAGTTTTGAGTCCTCAGTAGCAAGAATGTGATANGTTGGTAAATTGTAATGAGCTTTTAAAAAGAAGTCTCAAAATAACTGAATTTTGTGAGGGTTTCTGTCAGGGCAGAGGAGAAGGAGATCCAAATTGCTGCCCATGAGGAAAAGGCAGGAAGAACTTGTTAGGTCCATTTGCTGAGCTGGCTGCTNGAAGCAAGAATGTGATGTAGAGGTTGCAGTGCAGTGCTAAGTCCATACTACTGCTTTACTCCAAGACAGAACTGAGCAGTGGAACAAGAATGACATTGTCAATAGCTTAAAACAGTAGGATGGAGCAAACAGCGTGGTGGCTGCCAACCTCTCTCTCTTCGCAGGTGGCTTCCGTATGGTGCTTTGTGCTGTATCCCAGCACAGCTGGATTTTCCTGGTAACGATTTCTCCTGCCACTTCTTGTCATGGCATTTGACCGCTGCTGCTGTGTTGTTGTTCCACCGTAGCAGAAGGCTGTGTGGTGGTGGAGGGGGGTGGCTTTGCTAGTGGTACCAAGGGCTTTTCAGTCTAGGAAGGTGTGATGTAGACAGGTGTGATTTCAGAGAGCAGATTGTTTGAGGATCCAGCCTTGCAAAAATTTGGTTCCTTAGCCTCTGTTCCTGCTGGACTATACACCTTCCTTCTGTGGGAAAAATAGAGTTGTTCTTTCTTGTACTTACAGTATTATTTTTTTTTTTTATAAGCAGTTGTTAAGACACATTAATACATTGTTAACTGCACACTTGTTTGCTTTTTGTAGTAGTTTAAAAATCTGCCATTTGATATGTGTACGATTTAAATGCAAAATAAAGTGTATGGGAGAGTATATGCTGCAATATACTAATTCCTCCCATACACACAAAAGACATTTTGTGTGTATGGGAGGAATTAGTAAATTGCAGCTGGGCAGCAAAATCATCCTTAAGCCATCGTTTCATGATGGGTGTCAAGCACCCTGTATGCACTGAGCCTCCGTGTGCCAAACCACTTGCATCTGTATCAGTGAGACCTCGGTGACCCATGTCTGCATCTCAGTGAGGTCTAACAGGCAATAGAGCAAGTGCCTAAATGGGAGGGCTGCTAGAAGCTCTGTCTGCAAATACACAGTCTTTAAAATCCCTGTTCTGGTTATGTGGCAACTTGGAACAGTTGCTCCAGAGGTGAATATGGGTGAGAGGAGTAATTTCTCTGCTGAGAAATTACTCCTCTCACCCATATTGTGATGCTCTTTGTGTGTCTGTACCTTCTTGGAGGAGCTCATGTTCTTGATGACTCTGCAAGGGTGAGGAAGGGCAGCAGAGTCTGGGGTTCAGCCCTGTGTACAAATGAAGTGAAGGGTCTTAGAAGTTTGCTGCAGCTTTCTAACCCTCCCAAGCTCTCGAGTCAGCTGTTTGTGTTGGGACAGGGTGGAAAGCAATAAGAAAGGAAACAGTACTCTGCAATTCAGAGGACTGTTACCATGGGGGTATGCAGAAATGTTTTGATTGCTTTTGAAAGACTGTGTTAAGTGTTCTGTTTTATTATGCTGTGTATGCATTAGTCTAGAATTGTCTTACAAAAACTGCTAAGTTGTCGTTAGTCTTTGATCACTCTAAGTTTATTTTTATGCAGATAAACTACCTTTACTGAAAGAAGTATTAGTAGTTGATTTAAAATATGTCTACATAACAATGAGATACTCGGAAATATCAGTGCTGCTTATAAACTTTTTTCTATCCCTTCACTTCAGTGACTGGGTATGAACACCTATCCCTAGGTGTGTTAAGTGCCTGTAGCTGAAGAAAATATAAACAACTTGGGTAATACTATATGAACATTACAGCATTATTCTATCCTAACTCTTTTTTTTTTCTTTTTTTTTTAATAATAAAACAGGAAAAAAGCATTTGAATACTGAAATTGAACCATGCCATGATAATATAAGTTTCCATGACCTTTTGATACATCTTGGGGAAAAAGTGGGGTGGATTCAGTTATAACTTACAATTGTAATTATGTTTTCCTCTTAGGAAGCAAAAATTGAACCAGAAGAATTTACAAAAAAGCTATACATAGAGCTTAAGTCATCTCCACAACCATATTTAGTCCCTTTTCTCAAGGTAAGCATCTGATTATGGACATGTATTTAAAGAGGGAAGGGAAGAGGACCAGAAAAGATGAGTTGGGGTATTCAAATAGGTATTTGTTCAGGTTGGTTGAAGAATGGTGCTTAGCATGCCTCTGTGTAACTGTTGTGCTGGAAAGGCAATTCTTAAGGGGAAGGGGAATTTTTGAGGAGTAATTTATGCTGTGTTCTTAACATTGTAGGGTAATTGCCTTCTAGGTGTTAGTGGAGACTAGTGTTTTGGAAACTGTGCATCTATCTACAGTAGGGCAGCTATGTTAAGATGACCTCTTACTTTCTCATCAAAACTGTAGCAATTCTGGGTTCTAACGCAGAAGCAGACGACAGTGGCGATGTACGGCTTATGCCATGTTAAAGATCAAAGAATCTGCATAAAGCTATTCATCTTCTGCTGATTTATGTTAGCTGGAGGCAGAAAAAATCTCTACCCCTTTCTCCAGAAAGGGTCTGACAAGACTATTGCAGCTTAGGAAAAAAATCCCAGGAGCTTCCATTTAAGCAAATAATCATATAAAGGAAAAAAATGCTTCCTTGAGACTTTTAATCATATGATAGAATGGTATTAACAATATAAAAATTAATTATACAGCAAGCATGAAATCTCAATAAAAACATGGAAAACTACTTTAAATTTCAACTCCTAGGTTTCAATGTACACCATACTCTTAGGCTTGTTAGGTCTGTACATTCGTTATAGGCATGATGGAGAATAAAGGAAGAATAGTTAAGTGGTAAAGCTGGGACAGGGTTTTTCTGGAGTTTGCCCTTTTCCTTGGTATTTGACAGGCCATGTAACAATGCATGTGATAATGTTGATACTGCTCTAGATGGCTTGTGTTAATCTGCTCAAATGTGGGATAAAAATTTTTCTTACTGTGGCAACTTTTAAATGCCTTGCTAGCAAGTTTGCCATGAGTCTGAAAGACTGCAGTCATCTCTGCAGGACCTTAAGCTGAGATGGGAGATTCAGATTTGATATTAGAAAAAAAAAAAAATCACTTAGGATGGTCAGGCATTGGAATAAGTTGCCCAGGGAGGTGGTGCAGTCACCATCCCTGGAGGTGCTTAATAGGATCTGGATCTGGTGCTGGGTGCTGAGATTTAGTGGTTTAGGGGATACAGTGGTAGTGCTGGGCTGATGGTTGGACTTGATGATCTTAAAGGTATAAAGTCTCTTCCAAACTTGATGATTCTATGATACATAAAATTTTCCAATTGGTCATTTATTACCTGTTTAATTTCCTGGAGGCTTCGTAACTGCCCATGGAAAAGCCAGAAAAACAAACAGCTCTGAGAATGGAGTTTCTGCATCCAGTGTGGCTCTGGCTGCAGAAGGACCAGGCTGTGAGTGCTGGGTCAGTGTGACTGGCACTCACAGAAGTGCTCAGCTGTTACAGGAAGCCATCCAATGATGTGAAGAGCTGCTACACTTGATGCAGAGACCTCAAGGCAGTCCTACAGGGGTTAAGTTTGGTTCATCAGCGTGGGTCAGACCCTGACCTGTCGCAGCCGAGCCCTTGTGTGTTTCTTCTGCAGTGCACTGCCAGGTACTGGCATCATCTAGGCTCCTCTGATTTGGGCAGTGTCCATACCACATAATCCTTGGCATGGTGCTCTCTCCCTGTTGCATGCTATATTAACAAAGGTACACTGTGACTTCAGAAGTGTTGTTCAGACATGGTCAGTTAGCTGACTTTGCAGTGTTGCCAATCCTTTAAAACATCTTGCACCCAGATTGCCTTTTCCTGAAACACTGTAAGGATGTGTGGTTGATGCACACAATTAGGTTGATCTGTAACTCAGCAGCTGTGACAGGACTGAGTGCCAAATGGAGGATGACTTCGGGAGCACTGCTCTAAGGTACTAGGAGGATCAGTGCTGGCCTTGTCTGTGGGGGAAATGTTTGCAGCTTGAGTCTGGGAAGAAATGTGATACGGCTTTTTGCTAATCCACTTTTAGCTGGTGAAGGGGAATTTTAGGGAGGACTCTCTGGAGTCAGCTCTTATCTTTGAGCTGCAGGTTTTTGATGAAGTTGTGCATGTGTTTTGTTTTGTCTGTTCCAAGAGGTGGAAAAACTACAGTGGCTTTGGCTGTGAAGCCTGCTTGATTTTCAAGTCTGCTGGATGCTTTTGGTACATAAATTGCATCAGAAGCTGAGCAGATTTTAAAAAGAAAAAGAAGTGAACATTAAAAAACAGATGGGCTGCAAAAGGTCCGGTTGTGCAAACAATGATTACTTGGTACGCTAGCATGTGAGACATGCTCCTTTTTCATGAAGTCCAAAGTGGCAGCACTGTGTTAGGAGCTCTTACAAACTTTAGCAACTCTTAAGAGAGGCGGAAAAAATACGAGAGTTTTCAAGAATATACAGGTATACTGCAGAACTGGTCTCCCCTGGTTCAGAGCCATAGCAGATTATAAACAGTGAAGGAGAAAAATCTGTAGAGAGTTTGAAGATTATTCTGTCAATTAACCTTCTCAAACACAGCTGTAGTAAAAATGAGATGTTGCCAGATTCCTTTACTTTTGTTCTCCTGTTGTGGAGAAGTAGCTGGCTGAAGTTGTGTTGCTGCAGCTCTACAGACATTATTAAAGTGGTATCCCCCCCTAGTGTAGATACAGCTGTATTGATATAAAAATGTTCTTGTCTTCAGAGCTTGTTTCTGACTTTATTGGATAATTTGTAGCTCCCTGTCAGACTCCATGAAATAAACACAGCTGTTCCAATATAGCAGGGGGTTTTGGCAAAACAAAATTCTTTGAGGTAGTAAAGCAGTTAAAATCATCTTACTCTGAAACATAAATTTCAAATTGAAAAATCTAAACAGAAGAACAAAATTATATGTGAGTTTCCCCATAGATGGGATTTACTATGTGTAGTGTAGCTGGGGGAGTGGTTGGCCTTTGCTCAGCTGGTGTTGGTGTTTCTCGTCATCTTCACTGAACAGGATTGTCATCAATTTAAGAGTGCCTGAAATTTAGCAAAACTTGTTTGCCATTTGTTGTCTCGTGAAAAATTTAATTGGAAAATGAGGAAGAGGATTCAATTACAAATGTATTATTACTGTGGAAAAATGTGCTGCTGCTACACCCAGCGTTTTTTCATTTTTCTTTTAGAAAAGCATGCTTGCTTTACGGCAACTAATGCCTAATCCTCAGAGCTTTATCCAGCAGTGTATGGAGCAGCCAGCTCCAGCGCAAGAAGTGGTTTCATCTTGTACCTCTGCAGTACCAGCTCCTTCGACAGGAGTGGCAGCCTCGGCTGTGGCGACAGCTGCTCTTCCAGTTGTGAAACCCGTGCCTGCCCCTGTAGCAGTCACAGCCCCTCTAGTTATCACGCCAGTCCTGGCCAGCGCTTCGGCAGCAGCTTCTCTGCAGGCCCCGAAGGCCGTTCCGTCCCCTGCGGCAGTGACAGCGTCGCTTGGGCCCGCAGCCTCCGTCCTCACCGCTGTCCCACCTGGCAAGCCGGCCCTCACCTCTGCGGCGCCAGCGCCCTCTCTGCAGTCTGCAAAGGCAGTGCTGGTCCCCACAGTGGCATCTTCAGCAACAACCCCTCTCCAGCCTCTGAAACCAGTCATCGGGACCCCAGTTGGCGTTAAAATCTCGCAGCCCAGCTCCATCCTTGCGCAGTCGGTGGGTGCTCAGCAGGTGGTTAAAGTGAAACAGCTGGTAAGGTGGATTCTCTGCTTCTCTGTAACTAACCGGGCTCCTTTACTTTGACTCTTGCCGTTTAGTGAAGAGGATACCAATTTGGACCTCTGGTTCTTTTTTTGTTTTTTTCTTTTAATATATGAAGCTAGTCTGTCTTGTTTGTCATCAGTTATGTTTGTCATAGTTTAGAAATACTGAGCCCGTGCTGGAAAGGTGAATCTAAAGCCAAGCTGTCAGCTTGGTTCTTGCAAGACATGTCGACCACCATTTCATCAGACTGAACATCCATCTTGAGACACAAGGGGATACGAGCTCTAACCCCTACTACGCACACAGCCAGGCTAGGTTGGCATCTGGAAGAGAAGGCAGGAAATGCAAGTGTCAGAAGCAGAAACTGCTGATGGGATACTTACATTAATTGCTCTTGGATGCCCTGTTAGGGCTGTGCCTCAGCTAGCCACCAGGCGTGCCAGTCTCTCTCCCCTGGTAGTTCCTGCCCTGGGCACTTCTCAGGCACAGGTGGCTCGATGATGTTCAGTGATATGTTATCTGAAGTGTACGCACTACCTCAAGGAGCATTTCCAAGCTGAGTTCTGACCTCCACATTTACTAAGACGTGTTAATTACGAAGTCGTCCAGAAGTGAGTTTTTTCTATCAGGCCCCATTAGCTAACAAATTCCAGGAGGAATAACTGTCTTATTAAAACAATACCCTCAAAAGTAATGTGTTAACATTTTTTATTCTTGGCATAGGTTAACTTCTTGCTAATGTTAATATTAAATACCAAGAAACTGTGGATCACAGGTATACCCGAAAGAGCAACTCTGTGAAGTAAATTAGGTTTGGCTTATAGGTGTTTAAAATACCAAGTAACATGGTGTCTAGCTGGTCTATCTGTAAGTAATGCTCTCAAGTATTTTGAGAGAATTAGTCTCCCTTTGGCAGATAAAGAACTCAATTCTTGCAAAGGGATTCCTTGTAAAGATTATTTTTCTTTAAAAAGTGGGAAAACCATTAGACTTCCTGTGAAACTAGATTTACTTTCCACAGGTATAGTAGAACATCTGCTGTGACTTTTCTTTTTAGCCTAGATATTGTGTATACTTGATTTAACAGTGTTCAGACTCCTAAAATGTTTAGCTTTTTTAGTTTCCTTCCTTTCAAAGGGCGTAAGGTAGATGTAATACAAGAATCCTGCATTCTAAATAAGGAGTTCATGCTATGGTAGTGTAAGCTATCATAAGCATGAGCTTTTCACCTTTCTAGACTTGCTTAAAAAGAGCAAAATGCTCAACTGTATGGGGTGGATGGGGAGTCCTGTTCTGAGTGGATTTGTTAAAAAAAAAGACAAAATACCCTCAACCCCGAAACTCCAAAGAAGTATTAAGCATATGCACTGACAATCTTGGCTAGTAGTAGCTAAAGTCAAATTGGAAAAGGAGTTGGTACTCATATTGTCTTCGAGGACTAAGTTTGAAATTCCAGCCAGAAGAAAAGGAGAATTTCTTGGGTAGTACAAGGGCAGGAGAGTGGCTTGTTGGCTACACAGCAAGTCTTGTAATCCAGGGGAAAGGTTGACCATCTGTACAAATAGGCAAGGAAGCTTAGCTCCACACAGGGGAGTCAAAACACTTCTTGAATTTGATGTTGGTGAACTCAAGAAGTTGCTTCTGCCTCTACACTGCAGCAGTGCGGCAGTCTGCTGCAATTGCTTTTCTTTGCTGTGCCTTACATATACTGAATTGCATACGAAACCTGTTTTTATCCTCATTTGGGTAGATCCCAGGCACAGTGATTGAAATACTTGCTCTTCTCAGATACAGTTGAAGGACTGAGTAGACTGCTTCACAGCTTAGCCATATCAGGAGCTTGGTGTTTGTTCAGACAACTTAATAGCACAAAGGGCAATTTACTAGAAGTGGCTGTATCTCCTACGGCTTCCCTGATGCCCTTTCTTGAAAGGGCAGAGGGTCTAGTTTCTCCCATAAGAAAACAAATCTGGACCTGCTCTCCCTCAACAGAAGGGTCCTACTGCCAGCTGAGAAGGGAAGCACATTGCCAGCTGTGCAAATCTGTCTATGCAATGCTGCCAGCAATTTTTTCCTTTTTCAGCCCACAGGGATGTCTGATGCCATGCATTCCCTCCGCATGCCCCTTTCTAATTTTGGCCTCTTGTGCTGGAGAGAATTTGAACTTTCACATGCCAGCTCTGTTATAATGTTGGTGGTACTCAAGAGTGCAGCGCTGCTGTATTTTAATATCAAATTTGTGACTGGAGTGATGCAACATGAAACTTTTCATTTCTGTAGCATTATTATCAAAACTCTGTGTGGACACTGAGGGACCTATTCTTCAGGGGTGCTGTTGGGATTGATTACACTCCTGTGCTGTAAAAAGTTGCACATTTTGAAGGATTTTCTCCTGTGACTTTCTTAACACCACCTCATTTAAGGGTATTGGCTTACAAAGAAGTTTTCATCTTGGAAATAAAGTTTATCTTGCTCTAGTATTGCTTTGTCTCTTGTTAAAGCGCAATAAATGAAAATTTACATTACCAGATGCTGGCATCCATGGTGAGAAAGCTGCTGTGAGATTACAGCTTCATGTTAGGCATAACCTGCTAAGGGTTTATGGTGCAGTCCCTACAGTTACCAGCGAGTTCCACTGCCTGGAGATTAGTAATGATTGAACCAAGGAATGAAGTCTTTAAGCTGTTGCAACTGCTTGTTCTTAGTGAGTTGTTAGTGTCAAGTCCCCTTGGAGCTGAGCTTTTATGAACAGTCTTCTCCTTTTTTTTTTTCCTCCTGGTTATTGCTTTTGCATTCGATTAGTGAGGCTTCCTTCGTGAAGCAATACAGCTTATGTGTGATGGTACCTCAGCATCCCTCTGCTGATCTCCAAACTTTGTTTTACGAATGTAAAACAGGTTTAGTGAGGCTAATCAAAGTCTCTTTCAGGCAACTGTCTCTTCGTTGTCAACTGAATGTTGCATTGTGTTTTTTTAACATAAAAACATCAGTAGATTTATTCTGATGACTGTGTCAGCCTGCTTAATAGGGAACAAAGGAACAGTCCCTTTTCTTTATTATTTCTTGCTGCTAACCTGAAGAAAAGAGACCGTAACTCCTCCTCACAGATATTACCGATGTTGGTAATGCTTTGTTCTGGCATTGGATCCTTGTGGAAATTTCCAGTATTGTTATTCTCTCCCGTTGCTACTCCCAAGGAGTTTTGTTAACAAGTCTAGGGCAAGAATGGCAAACAGAAAAAGAGCTCTACTGCCAACACATCCTTTCTGTTTCTTGGCAATGTAGCCTCCTCGGTTACTTGACTTACATCCCAATCTCCCCTTAGATCATTGTAGTAACACTGCTGTCTCTGTTCTTTTGTCTGCCATACCTTGGTCTGGAATGCTTCTGTTTTCTCCTGTGCTGTTCCAGTGTTTTGCGTGCTGAAGGTGAAGCATCGTTCTTCCTGGTGGTAAGGAGGATCTCTAGGTGTGTGTTAGTGCTAGTGGAGCCTGTGAGTAGTGTGTCCAAGCTGGTTGGCTCCTCATTAATTACCTGAACTCACAAAAAGACGCTGCTAACGTTATTCAGAACTTGCAGTTTTGGAAGCCGGATCTTACTGAGAGATCAAACTGAGCTTTGGGGAAAACACATAGAAGTAAACATTACCATCTGTTCTACTCCATGAGGAAGTGTTGCATATGTGCGCCTCATCTCTGTGCATAGTCTGTCTCTGTATTCCTGTAGTTCTTTCCTCCTCTGGATCTTAATGTTACTGTCTGTCAGGTTTTCAGATACCACTTTCAGATCAGTTATTCTGTTACTGCTGCTACGCCAAGCCTTAGTGCTACCAATACAGAGATGGTTGAGAGAGTATCTTGACTCTCTGATACACAAAGTACTTCTTTTTGTGAATGTGCGATGCTTATGTTGATGATATTTATTAATAGGGAAGTTAGATGACAAGAAACAGCCTAATTTCTGAAGTATTATAAAAGTCAATTCTTTAATTGTGCTTGTGCAGTCTTGCTGTACAAGCACTCTTCAGACTTTCTGAAGTAAGAATAAAGGATGTAGAAGGAGAAAAATGGCTTCTTGACCCTGACATTTTCTTTGTTAGTTTTTTGCTGCTAAAAAAATAGGATTCAGTCTGAAGATGTTGATTTTATGCTTTGGTGAAGTAACATCTTCCTACTGCCTGTAATCAAGGACCTTTTTAAAGATGTATCAAAGCTGAAGCCCACATTCTGCTAGCTAGGAGGCTTAGAAGTGAGATTTTTAGGGATGGTGCAATTTTATTATTTTCTTGCATTTTAATAGTTGCCCCTGATGAGGAAGGATTAGTATTATGGGCTGTGCCTGTAGGTCTGTGTTGTGATGACATCCTGCTGTCTGGTTTTGTTTCTTTGAAGAGTCTCTTTAAATGAAACTGTGGACTGCCTTCCTTTTTACCCTTCGGCTATTTACTGATGTCTTTATGTAGAGGCTCTACTTGCTATAGGTGTTGCTATTTAGTACTTCATGTTCCTGCTAACCCATGTGTTCAGTGTACTCTAGCTTAATACTTTGAAACTCAGCATCTCAATTTACAATTGATGTTGCAATTCCAAAAACACACCAGTAATTTTATAGCATGTACTCTTTAATTCTTAGCAGGTAAAGTATTTTGTGCAAAACTTCAGTTGTATTGGTGTTCTCCCTTTTTGACTAGGTGTTTGTGATACCTACCCTTTTGAAGTTATTGGCAGGCAGACTCACTCTTTAATA
>WAAG01090606.1:1008-20362 GCA_013390105.1 Tichodroma muraria
TTGTTCAGATTTCAGGCTTACAGAAATGTAAAATGTCAGATTTCTTTCATCCATGGCTGTCACCATTCCATTCTAAACATTAGCCAACTTTGGCTTGAGGCCACTGGGAAGATCCTGTTCTGCAGTTTCTGCTAGCACAAGCCACAATATAATTAAATGCCAAAGACTGTCTGTAGGTCAAGGTCAGAGAAGAGAAATGACTGGGAAGAAGGTAACTCTCATGGAGCAGTCAGAGAAATTAAGCTGAAGGAAGGAACTAAAAAACCCTATAAATTGTAATGATAATGTTTAATGAAGCAGTCCTATTTCTAATCAAGTAGACTTTCTATTAATGCTTAATAATTGGTAAAAAGGCAATCCTGTCTTCTTTTACCTGCAGATATCTTACACAGCAGGACCACTTTGATCAAAAAGCTCCTTTTGTACCTGAACTTGCACAAGCAGGAGTCATTTCACAGATGGACTGCATAAGGTCTGCCTCATTTTCACTTCAGAATACAGCAATTCAGGATGTAATTGTCACTTCACATCATTTTCACACAGATAAAAAGTGCCATTTGAGACAACAGGGGAGGAATTCAATGACATCAAGTCCATGTTTGCCTCGTTAGTGCACTTCTGTGGATATTGGTGTCCTGCTGGTAAATCTGACCCTGTGAGAACATTGTTAGAGAAAGACAAAAATAAATGTTTCCATGTAGTATCTTTCCAAAACAGACTAAAGGAGTTAACCCATGAGAGATAAAGTATCTTTGATTGGGCCATCTGCACAAATAGAGTTTGAATGTTGTTGTCATTTTGCACCTTTTGCACTAAACAAAGTTAAATGGAAGCTGTTGTCCTAATCGCTTGCCATTCTACGCTCTTTTTTTTTTCTCCCCCTAGTGGCTTCCCCTTCTAATTATAGTAAATCATGAGCAAATCAAAACTCAGCATTATGGTTTTTTAAGTAGCTATTCTGGAGACGTACATGCTTCAGATGTAAGCCATCAGCTCATGAAGCACCTCACAAGTCATCCTAGGCACTAGAGGACAAAAAGCATAGAAGTAACTCAGATGTAGGTTCATTTTTCTGACTTTGTGTTTGCTTGTATTACAAACTCTAGGAACAATACAGAGATGAATTAGTACCCACAGTATCTTTTCCTAAATGGACATGGATGGACTTGGATGGTGTTTTGTACGGTACATAAGTTTGTTCTCACAAACTAAAAAAGAAGAATATTATATATATATTGGGCACAGTGAACTACATTTATAGAAGATTATGAGGTCAACTTCGTGTGTGAAAGTGAAGATGTATTAAATCAAGAGTAATCTTCTTTAAGGACAGGAACAGGTATTTCAGACTCTTTGACAACTGCCTTGTGAAGGGGCTGTGACCCCCACCTCCCCATGCAGCTTCCCTGCTGCCATGAGAAACCTGAAAAGTAGCTGCAGCAGCACCAGCTGATTTTGAGCAATTGATAGGAAAACAGTTTTTGAGTTCAGCTGATCCTGCCATAACACATAAGGGTGCTGCAGCTCAGAAAATACAGCACAGAGGAACATGGCTCTGAAGTCTCACAGCATTTTAGAAGGGTGTTATTTTACTCTGTCATATGCATGCAAACTTCAGGTGACAGCTTTCCTTCCAAGCTGATCCAAGTATGCTCAGAAAAAGGAATGATGCAGAATAGGTATGAGGAGACAAGGCTACGGTGAGAATATGAAAGCACTTTACCGAAAAGCTCTAACTCTCCTGCCTTTTACACTGGTGTCACACCATTTTCCCCTGAGCATCACAGTGCATTTACACTTGGCCTAGACAAGAACTCCAGCTGAGTCCATAGTGGGGCCACATAATTTGTATTTACCTTCCAAATTTCCAAAGCTTGGGCTCAGAAACTGGTCACCTTACACAGGAAATGTTTAGTCAATTTTAAGTACAAAACAGGCAGTGGTCATAATTAGATGGTAGAAAACAAAAAGGTAAAGCTAAACTTACTTTTACTTACCCTCATTTCTTCTCTGTTCAATAACTGATCCCAAGGTAAGTTTGGGTCAAGACTGTAGCAAGAGGTTTCTTCGTTCATTTCTAGATAATGCTGTGATACAAATTTTTAGGTTCTGCTTTCTGCTCAGATAAAAACTGATATGGGCTGACATTCCTGCTGCACTGTAGGTGAAGCCTTTTTCTTTTTTTGGAGCTTGCAGCATCAGCAGTTTCAGGATGAGATGTTTCCTGGTCTGTTAAATGGATGCCCGTGGTGCAAAAATAGACAGTGCCATATATTGAAAATTAGGCCTACTGAAGTTTTACAGATTTAGAAAGTTCGCTAATCATTATCAATTAAAAAGGCTGCTCCATTCTGCATAAATTAATCATAATGATGCCCTTAACTGCAGGGCCTGCTGAAAATATTTATTTTGAAAAAGTGGTACCAAATTTAATCCAGAAACGTTGCTTATATTAACAGTCAAGGCTTTTAAACTGCTACAAGTTTTTTTCTAAATATCTTAGAACTCAGCAAGACAGTGCTACCATTATCTTTGCATCTGGTAACTATCAAGCAGATTCTGAAAGGCAAGAACAGAAAAGCAGTACTTTGAGTTTCTGGAGGACTGGAAGTATACAGTGTTCCCATTAGACTTTCTTACATTCAAGATTATGGCTGAGAACAAAAGTATTGATTCCACATTACTGTGAGAGAGAGTAACACAGTTCTTAGCCAGCATCCTGCTCCTGCAAATGCTTGGATATTAGAAGGATATCCTGGGTTAAATCCCTTGCAGGTATATGCCAGTAGCAAGGCTTCTGTTATGTGTTATCAGGTTTATACTTATTGTGGTCCTAACATCCAGAGAATTTTCAGGAGGAGAAGCCACGTGCTTTAGCTCTGTACCTGCAACAGTGCTTTCACACAGAGCCCTAGAGAGGTGTGTGCAACCCCCTCTTTAAACCTGCAGTGTCTGACTTCGTGGGTTCCCATAAATCATTACTGCAAAAGCTTCTTAGAGAGTGTTGGAGGCAGGAGGGTCTGTGTGCTCATCACAGCACACCACGCTAAAGCAGAGACAGAGACAAAGACCTTCAAGCTGATCCAGGAAGTCAGAACTCATTAACTATTACTGGATTTATGACAAGCATCATTCTCTAAAAAAACAGCAAGCAGCTGACAAATGAGTGAGAATGGGTTCCCAGAAAACACAACGTGAACAGATGGAATTATTTTATTCAGTGCAAAACAATACAAACAAATGAAGATATCTGAGATACTGTGAATATAGCGTGGACTTACTATTATGATAAAATTGATATTTTTATTTCATGAAAAGTAACTTTCCTAGTGATTGTGATAACGAAGCACATGTGGCATATGTTAATCACTAGCTCAGTGTTAAACCAACCATTGTTAAAACATCATCTTTAAACATTTATTAAGTCATAAGTATGCTGTTCTCACTATTCAAATAACCGGTAATCAGTCATTAGGTGGATAGAATCTCAAGTGGAAGCACCTCAAATCAATAAGGTCTTCAGCTTTTGTGATATCTCCAAGGTGTTCCAAGGAGCAGACAATACTGATGACCTTAAACACATGGCAGTGACTAGACAACATCTGATTTTAAAAATTCAGTGTTGTTTCAATGCTGTTTACTTGTAGGCAGTACAATAAAAAATGTATTAGGCACAATTACACTGTGCCTAATATAAATGTGTTGGTAATTCATGTAAAAAATTCTTCTTATCCTCTCAAACTGGCTTTTCTCCAGATTCTCTGTAATGAGCATAAAGGTTCTATCAAATCAAGCCAAGTCAAATTAAAAACTCTTATTATGCCTCAATCTTAACCAAATACACATGCAAGGAAAACCACCTGCTTACTGACTGTGAGTCTGGAGCTAGGAAACTTTTGCCTTTATCAGAATGAGGATTTCTCTGTATCAGCCCCACAACAAGTGCTATCACTTGCTTATGGTTTTCATAAAATCATGAAGCAGATCCTACTATCCTTGCATTGGAAGCATTTCTTTGGTTTTCAGTCTAAAGTTTTGCTTGGAGACATATGTGAAGAAATATCACGTTTGCTGTCAAATGCTTTTATATTCTGTGAAGTTCATGAGCAGCTGGTTTAAGTACTAAAATAGCTTTTCTTTTCAGTGAGGCCCAGAGAAAGCATGGTATTCTCCCATATTTTTGAACTGTCTTCCTTGAAATCCATAGACTACACTGCACTTAATTTTTTTTCATCAATACCATAAACCAAGTGCTTATCTTAGCAACTGTGCCCAACTAGTAGTGAAGATAAATATTTTGTAACTTTCACCTGAATTTCAGTATTAAAGCATTTGCATGGGATTCGAAAGCACTATTCCACACAGAAATGATGTTGCCCTCTTGCACTGCGCGTTGTATTTTATCAAGAGGAACAGAACAAACCAGTAAAGGAGAAGATAAGACCACAGCAATTCATTCTAGAGTTAGAACAACTTCTACCTCTCTGAGAAAGAAATATGGGTTACTGATTCCATGTGTTTCATATCTGCAATGAGATTAATAATTACTGACAGCGGTACCCAGATGGAAGTTTGTTCAAAGCTACTGGATTCTTTCATTTGAAATACTACAGCCAGGGAGTTATATTCTTTGATAGAGCATAAATTTGAGCAGCTCTGCGTGTCTGGAGGCCCTTTCCCAATGATCCCGCCACAGAATTGCTTTCCATTTCCAAAGGGCCAGTCTGAGCTGAAGAGCACCAGGTTTGTTAATGCACTGGGTCTGGCTGAGCTGGAGTCCATTCCCCCACAGCAGCCCTCGCCAAGCTCTGCTCTGTGCTGGTGGCTGGAAGGTGTTGATCTCTCACCTGTGCTTTGGGTCCTGCTCAGCAGGGCTGGCACAGCAACAGCTTTGTCTCTCAGCATTCCCCACTCATCAGTGGGCTGGGGAAGGGCCAGACCTTGGGAGGGGACAGAGCCAGGACAGATGACACAAACTGACCAAAAGAATATTCCATACCATATTAATACTAATATGGTTTGCAAATAAAACAAAGGGTGAGGGTGGGGAGAAGAGATATACATTTGTTATTACAGCATTTGTTTTTCAGAGCAATCACTATGAATGCTAAAGTCCTGTTCCCTGGGAAGCAGGTAGGCATAACCTGCTGATGAGAGGTAGAGAATAAATCTCTTGTTTTCCTTTGCTTCTGTATGACTTTTACTTTATTAAATTGCCTTTGTATTATCCCACAAGCTTCCTTCCCTCTTACTTTCTCTGCCCATCCCTTGTCCTGCTGAGAACTGGAGTGACAGAGCAGTATGTTGGGTACATGGCATCCAGCCAAAGTCACCCATCAAAATTAAAACCTGTATTCCTCAAATTGTCACTGGTAATGACCTGAAAAGTCTACCCAGCTACTCTGTGGAAATCCTTCTTCAGTGCACTCTCTGTGCACTGAATCTTCTTCAGTGTGTCTTAATCTTAGGTGTCTTAATCTTCTCTTACTCTCACAATTCAATTCCAGAGACTTCAGCTTTGACTCAAACTAGCTTGGCACATTGTGGATGCATCATCCAAATGTTAAAAGATACCTTTTCTAAAAGAATGATTTTTTTTTTTTAAAATCCAAATAGTAAAAACACATCATTAATATTATTCAGGCAAATAGAATTAATTAAACCCACTGACATTGAATTGATAAAAAATACATTGATTTATAAGTTTTATGACTCTCTGGAAATTCACTAAAAGCATTGTACAATCCCTTGTATAACTGATTTATGAAGTCCTTCATTCAATACAATATATTAGGTACATATTATTGATAGCTTCCAGCATAAAACAGTGCATACTGAAGCTTTCATTCAATATTGCAATTACATACCCACTAAGTGCAAAAAGGGATGGTTTCTTCCTAGCAAAATAAGTCACAAACTGATTTATAGAGATGGTATAGAGTAGTAAATATTTATATTCTAGTATTTTTAGTTAAAATGCTTATTTGTAAAATCAATTATTCAAAAGACACTCATTATATACAAAAGGGACATTCATAAAAAATACATTGTATCTGAAGTATCATGGGCTCATACAAATAATACATTTTTACTTAGAATGCTTATTTGTAAAATCGTTTACAAAAAAGACATTATAAAAAACACACTGGAGCTGAAAATTGTGGGCTCATACAGATAATACATGTAATGAATATTAGTATCAAAGTTGGTGCTATCTTTTTTCTTTATTGTACTGCAGAAAATACTTTAGCACAAATATTTAGTGCAAGACTACTAAATTCTCCAACCACGTGTAAAACATTTATGAGAACATTTTATCACATTAACTGTGCCTTAGAACAATACCCGCCTGTATCATAGCTGTGCCCTGAATATGTTTGGGGCAGTTCTTGAATAGTCTCAAAGCTCACCATCTAATTCTTCCTTCTTTTATATCCACTCTTTCAAAAGTTAATTAAAACATCACTCGTTGCTATTAAAGAAGAAGGCCACACCTTTATTTCTGCACTCTAATGATAAGGTAGTAACCTAGCTTTAATTATAAGCCATATAGCAAATAATGAAAAACAGTAATACTCTGAAGTATTTATCACCAAGTAACATCCCACAGAGGAATAAGACATTATCTAATTGCATCTGGCAGAACTCTCACCCCAAATAACTTGCAATCTCTCTGCTCCTTGGATCCGCTGTCCTACTTCCTCTTTGCTTCTATTCAGCGGCCCATTTGAAGTTCTGACATTTAATCTCTTTAGAACTTTAAAAAAACACAACCAAACAAAATAAACCCAACAACCAAAAAGAAAAAAAAAAACTATCTTGTAGCTTTGTAGCTCAGTTTAGAGCTTATACCTAGTTTAATAATAATAAACACGAAAACTTCTCTTTCTCAGTGCCAACTTTTCTGAAGAATGTATAGTGGTTAAATAAACAGATAATTTTCATTCACTAAAAGTGAAATATTAACATATTAAAAGGGACATTGATACCTGTGGGTTCTCAAGACTCTTCATTTCTGACATAGTTTTTGATTGTCATATGTTTTCAATTTGTACTTGTTTAAAACCTTGCCTCTCTTTGCAGCAGAATGAAATTTGTCTTCACTGTTTGCCTCAATGTTATCAGTGCTGCCCAGATTTTTCTTTCCAAAACCCACATACTGCTGATGCTTTTCTTATTTTTCCTGTGCTCAGACAAATAAACAAAATTCAACTAAAATTATCAGACTAACATTATTCCACTTTTTTTTTAAGTTGAATGGCCAATTTATTGAAAGTGACTCACTTGCTGGCAAAGCATAATACTGCTAAAGAGACAGGAACAACTTTACTGAATCCTCACGTCACTTAGAAGTCTTTACAATATTGTCAAAATTAAGCTTGGAGAAAAGATAAACATACATTCAAAAAAAAATCTGAATGTTTGTGAAAATGTATTCTGATGACTAGAGAAGGTAGACTGTGTGTCTCCTCTTGCTGATACATTTCTTACCTGATAAAAGAGGACCTGGTGATAGCCTTACTGAAAAGGGCTGGCTATGCAATATCTAATATTTTTGCAGTCATCTCATACAGTTTCTCAAGGGTAGTACCAGTCTCATTGTTACCATAAAGCTGACTGAACAATTCCTTAGGGATTAAAGTTTGGGTTTTTTTTCCCTTAGAAAACTGTGGTGGGAGAGAACATAATATAAAATACAACCTTTCTTTCTCTTTTCCCTTGCCGAGAAGAATGAATAAGAAAAATTCCCCAAATGTGACTTTCAGACATTTTGTGATGTATGTGTGCCCTTCAGAGATAGGCACTAAACCAGAGATATATGTGCATTCTCTGATTTATTGACAGAAATCAAGTATGTTTTCTGACTTCTGCCATTTTTTTATAATATATTCATGTTTCTGCTCTGGACACCACTGCTGAGATTTGGACATCTTTTCTGCCTTCCAGTTACTCCTCCAGCTGCCATAAAATGTACCTTTATTTAATCTGAAGACAGTACCATTGTAATTTCAGAAGACATATAGTCTGCATAACCAGTTTTGTAGTAGCTCACTGATAGATTTCTGAGTAAGCATGAAAATATTGTGTTTGTTTTTACAATTGGGCTAGGGGATTTGATAATATAATTTATGTCATCATTGCACGAAGAAGTGATTTTTTTCTCCTTTAGGATATACAAGTAGCAACATTTCCTAAATCTGTGCTGTGTTCTAAAAACCTTTTCTTCCAAGAACCATGCACCAACCAAGCCAAAATTGCT
This sequence comes from Tichodroma muraria, assembly GCA_013390105.1. Taxonomy (NCBI): domain Eukaryota; kingdom Metazoa; phylum Chordata; class Aves; order Passeriformes; family Sittidae; genus Tichodroma; species Tichodroma muraria. The sequence continues at coordinate 9,269 of WAAG01090606.1, forward strand.
GTCTTATGTATACAGATCCTCACCTCACACACACTAAGGTGAATTTACATGAATCAAAGAAAATTGAAAAGAAGTAAGATATCTCAGCTCTGCAGGTCTAAGGTGGAGAAAAATATAAGATCTTTATGTCTTATGTCTGGTTTGCCATGCCCACAGGCTGTCATCTGGAAAGCTAACAGCTTGTAGAGACTTTGTTTTCCCATATAGCCAGCAGTTGCCTTTGGTAAAATAAACTCAAACAAATTTTGGAAGTGCATTGTGCCCAGAGCCTGTATAGGATCAGGAATTCAAAGCACCTCTAGCTGACCAGCATATATGTTTATCACTGCTCTGGTGCGATGAAGATGACCTGATAAAGATCACGCTATGACAGTTTTTCTTTTGCATTGGCTGCTGAACAGATAGGAACTGCTACCTGTGGCCAACTCCCTCTGCCAGTGATGCAGATAATGGTAATTCCACAGGCGAATCAAAGCTACATTCTGTCTTCATTTTCATCCGAAATATGAGCTGGTCTGTGGTACACTAGGCAGTCATTTACTACTCATTTTCTTTTATTGATGTGCAAATGTTGAAGCACAAAGTGATCCTCAAATGTGGTTAAAGTGAGGCAACAGCTGCCATTGTGGCCACGACTACAGCAGCATCGCAACTACATAAATCAAGGTTTTGTTCATCTTTGAGCCAGCATACAGTAGAAAGTATCCTTATAATGGAACTCTGTTGTAGTTAAAGAAATGCATTGATTTTCTGCATGGGGATTAATGAGGACAAAAGCTGTCTTTAGCAAACAGCAACAGAACAGTAAAGTCTTACTAATTTTCATTCAAGGGCTTTTCCCCACACCATGTCTTGGAAATAATTTGCAAAATGGTCTTTCCTACATGNTGTCTTGGAAATAATTTGCAAAATGGTCTTTCCTACATGCTTTTTAATATTTTTCTCATTGAATTATTACTAACAAAATGAACATAACAAAGCACTGCCATACACAGCAAGAGGAAAGCCGAGGCACTCAATTTTTTTGTAAAATGGTAAAGGACAATTGATAGCGTGGATAAGTATTTTTATATGCATTTATTAATTCATAAACTACAGTATATCTCATCTCATCTTTCAACAACAGCTGATGTCTCAATTTTCCTCTGGAAACCCCTGCAGGTTCCATTAAAAGAAACATAAATAATATGTTTTAATGAGATATGGATTGATTATGTTGGTAAAGCTGACATTTTCATCCATCATTCTAAATGTTGTTTAATGATGGATTACCAACCCACAATTCCTCTGATAGGAGATTAAATAAAACAGCAGGCTGTTTCAGCAGACTAGTCTAAGGAGATGACAATAAATCTGCTCAATTATCATATCAACAATCTGGTTTTCACTAATAAGGATATTATTATTATTTCATTTAGACTTGCTCAGGCATCATAGATTATTTTATTTCAGTTAGTCAATGGGAGCAAGTGCAGTATTTTATTCTCAGAGTTGCAAAGAACCAAGCTGTGAGAGAGTACAGTACATGCAGCTCAGCAGGCATCAAGCAGACAGAAAAAAGCTACCAATCCCCTTGCAAACCAAAAATACATTGTGAAAGAACATTTTGTTATCAACCTAGTTAAATAATCTGAAAAGCCTCAACCAAAGGATGGTCTGAGAAGCTGATCCATTGTAAACAGAGTTACTGGATCTTCTGTGATTTGTGCTTCATCTTAGTTCTGTTGTATATTTATAATTAAGATCATTCAGACTATCTTTCAGCCTAAAAAATTAGACTGCAAATAACTGCAACAAAAAGAATCCCTCTTTTTTCCTCGCTTCATGCTCTTAAAGCAGAAAGCATGCAAAGTTTATTAAGACAAGCCTAACACAGAGTTTTCTTTGCCAGCCAGTCGTAATACACTCCTCCTCCTAGCAATCTAATAAAAAATGTTATATTTCACTCAGTGGCTTTTTCCTCCTCAGAATGTTTTGTAATGGCACATAATACTACAATATGGAGCATGTCCAGGGCCCAGCAAAGACACACAGGCATGGGGGAACTTTTAATAGCTGAGTGCTTTTCAATCTTCTTATCCCAGACTGCAAATCAGTGGAGCAGGTGGTCTGTGGAAAACACATCACACACACATGAATGATCCCTGTTCCTTTACCAGTTACTTTTCTGCAAAATAAGGAAATATTAAAATACCGGTTCCTCCACTCTCTAAACACCAGAAAGGTGACAGCCTTGCAGTGGTAAGTTATAATCTATTCCTTGCAGAAGGGAATTTTTCCAACTCTGTTCTAAAACCTACTTCCCAAGTTTTCCTGGACCTGACTCTTTCCCTCTGCTTATAGGCATCCCCAGATGTCAATAAAATAGGATTTTCCTCAAAAGCAAAAGCAAAAAAACAGTTTCACTTATAACAACTAAAACCAATTCATTTATACAGAGTTGTGGAAACTTTGTACTGAAGTTGCAGGAGTTTGATGAAGAGGAGAGATGTGTGGAGCATAGAAATTTTTTCTTCCTTAGTATTACCACTAGAAGCCAGGAAAGCTGCTGAAATAAAATGGAATTTTCGCTCCAGTAAAAAAAATTTTCTCCCTGGCGCTTTCCTGGTTCATGGCCCTTCAGATAAGTTTTGACATGACATACCACAACAAGAACATGGTGCAGTCCATGACAGTGTCATCATGAAAGGATAACAACAAGCTTCTCTGCAGTGCTGGACTAATTTAGCTTTAAGGCAATGTGGGTGTAATTCTCATTACTAGTCAAAAAGGCACAGAGAAATGTCAACTCTTCAGTATACAAGTGAAAAGCCTTGTCTTTTCACTTCCCCTCTGATTCCCACCTTATCAATTTTTCTTAACAGTAGGCTGTATGACTTTTCCTGAAGACAGTCAAATCTTCCTTGGTGCAAGCTCTGTAAAGAGAGAATAGTAATCTCTGAACTGTTACTGAAATTGTCTGATTACATTTAAAACATTTTTTATGCTCTGTTGTTATGTCAATTTTGATTCCTCAGTTTCTGTGATTTCCATGTTTAGGCCACAGTTAGGGAGGCTGAAGTCTGCTTATTTGATGTAAAAATAATTGTTCTAATAATAACACAAAAAAGATCAATGAGGATGTTGTATATTTTTTTATGTTGACCGAGACTGGTCGGTTTTGAAAAGGAAGTGTGTGTGGAGAGAGGAAGCCTGGCTATCTGTCCTTAGCAAGGCAGCCCCGTTTCTCGTGCCTTGCAGTCTTCCTGTTGGCACCCAGGGTTGATTCACAGACTCAGTGGGGGAAGATGGTTGTCCTCCAATGCTTTGCATGCTTGTGAGTTCCTAAATTTACTGACTGGAAAAGCACCAGATACAGCTTCAGATTCTTCTGCAGGAAAAAATACTCACTTGGATACTCAAAGCTAGAGCTTTTTGAACCATCTGTGCAAGGGTTCAAAGTATGCAAAGGGCTCCTTGGTGCAGTGCAGGTTGAGGGAGACAATCCCTCTTCTCATCCTGTCAGGAGGTACCCTCTTTTCCCTAGTGAAAGTAGGGGAAAGGGTGAAAGCAGCAAATGCCCCTCTTTGCTTTCTCTGCACAGCAGTAGCTGGTCCAGTGCCCTTGGCTTTGTCACAAGCAGACTTTCCTTCTCCATTGAACAAACAGGATGCAGCCAGTCTCAGGCAAACACAAAGGCATCAGAGCAAACAGCTCCCAACTGAGAACCCCAGCAGCAGCTCCTGTTGCCCATTCACTGCCTGTGAACTCCAGAAATGCTACAAAACTGAGGAGCAGACTGAGAAAGCAGATTACTGGAGAGTGAAGAGGCTAAGATGGTATTTTCCCACTGAGCCAATCCTTGCTTTTCGTAACACTGATGAGCTAACAGGTTTAACACGGATGAACTAATAGGCTGAGTGTGATGTAAGCTATCTGAAGACCATGGAAGCTTTAAAACACAGCCTACTAGATCGATGTTGATTCACTTCCAGCTCCTTTCCACAGTAGGTGCACTCGGCTGGGCAGACAAAAGCCCTGTGAAGCTGCCATCAACCAGGACAGGTAACTCACTGGCAGACATCCAGGGGTAGTTAGGAGACCTGGCAAGCACCCATCCCATCAGCATCAAATAGCCCTTCTGCCACCCACTTGGTGCTGGTGGCAGAGAAGCCCTGACTCGAGGCAATAGCATTGCTGGGAGGTTTCTCCCAATGCAGGGGGCTGGTGCAGCCCTCTGGGCACCCTGAACCCTGCTCTCCCCTGCTTATCTGCCTTGTTCACAAGCCAGCCATCTGCTCGGAGGCATGGAACATGCACAAGTTTGGTTACCAAACCTTGGTGAGATAGTGTTGTGCTTTTGCAGAAAGACCCTTTTCCTCCACCTTCCATCCTAAATGGAAAAAATTCTGACCTGTTTCAGTCCAAGGAAATGTCTGTCAACAGTGAAAAGGATGATTGCATTCACCTCCAGGGCATCTGAGACAGATTTTTTTTCTGATTTTTCAATAATTGGGAGAATTTTTGAAAGCCACAAGAAAGTGAGTTCCCTTTCTTGGACATACTTGTCCTGCCTTGCCAGCTGTACTTGCACGCAGTATCTAATTCTAGATCCAGGCAAAGCTTCCGCCTCAACAAATGATTTCTGTGTAGGTTTTCATTAGTTTCTCTGTCCCATCAGTAACAGTAGCAGGAAATATTATAGTGCAAAATGCTATAATGGCATGGTGTAATCCTTCCTTTCTATCTTTCATTTAAGTGTTATCACTGCAGAAACAGTGTAACTTTCATTTCCACTGTTGTAATTAAGCAGCAATTCAGCCCACTCTGCCTCCTGTTTAAGCCTCCTACTTTCTCAAATGTCAATGTTACACTGAAGACTTCTCAGTCACCAGGTCTCTTTCCCCTGAGCTGATGTTACACAACAAGCTTTGCCTCCAAGAAATAAAACGATGAAATCTATGCATCTTCATTAATGAACATTTATTATACTCTTAGTGAACAAAACCCTGGGAAATTTACCTGCTATTTACCCCTTTTTTTTCTTTTTAAATCTCAGTATTTATTATTTAACTCCTTATATGTTTAACATTTCTTTATTTAATTCTAGGTATATCTCTTCTCTTTTAGCCAGTTCAAGCTCTTTTGATGTAGACGTGTTTCAGAATGACTGGATTCTCAGAAGAAATTGCTTCTCTTTGGATTGAAGAATTAATAAAATAATGCCTCCAACTGTACATGATTTCCACGAGTACAGGTTACTGCTGATTATTAACTTTCTCACATTCACATTTGTATCAATCCTTTGGGCTGTATAGATGCCACAATATTATGCTACTGCATCAAGAAAATAAATCAAATTACAAATTGCAGGCCAAGAAATGTTTTGTTTGGTTTAACTCTGCTGTTTCTACGCCTTTTAGTTGCTGTATTCAGCAGATATTTTACCTTTTACATCACTGATTAAATTAAGAGGCAAATTAATTTAAAGGCTCTGACTGCTCGATTGTCAGCAATTTAGATGCTTATTAAGTGGTTTGAAGTACATTTAATTAAAGATGTATTGCTTCACATCCAGTAGTCAGTGAAACATTTAGTGTTTGTCTTCTTATAAAGTATTACCACTTCAGTAGTTCAAGAATGCTTTCAAAGGATGTATGCAAAATTTCCTCATTCTATAAGAATGACTAACCACTAATTGCACTGAATTGAGTCTTCGTCTTACCTACTGTTTATAATTATAAAAATGAATGGGCCCATAAAAATGTTATGTTTTCACTTGCTCTTACGTCTCCCCTCTATCTCTTCCAAAGGTTAAGAAAGACTGCAATCAAAGGAGGAATCGGTCAATGCTAGACACGGGTCTGGAGCTTAGGCATCAAGACAGATCTCCAAGACACTACTCCCAAAGCTTTTGTTTTTCCCAATTTAAAAACCTATTCTAGAACAGGAATCAGCCTCTTTCACGTCTTCCAAAATAGTCCAGAAGGTGCAGCCACATAAACAAAAGCAGCCATAATACAGAAGGCCACAAAATTTGGTGTTTCTTGGTGATGAAGGACAAGTTCATTGTACTTTCCCTTCTCAAACACTGTTAGAAAAGGAAGGCCTTCACCTTCCCCACAAATCCTTTGGCTGGAACTACCAGTGAGGGGGAGGAGGTGTAAGCACTGACAACAAACCCCATGACATTTCTTCAAAGGCTCTTGGTAAGGAACAAGATCGTCATGGAGCGAGTCATAATGTGTGATCTGTGCCAGCCCCATTTTAAGCCCAAAAGGAAAAGCCTGGCAGTTGGAAAATTTTGGCAGTTGTACCTGTTTTTCACTTCCTTATAGAACTATTTATTTGGGAATAGAAAGGGGATTATGGGCTCAAGATGAGTTTAAAAATGTATCAGTGATTTCTCCCTTATTTCTGCAGCTGAGTTATTTTAAAATAATGGGATACGTTGAAAGCAATCAAGGATTGGACATCCTTCCCAAAACAGGCTGTTATCTTTCACTTTTAATAAAAGGAATTTGCTGTTTAGTGTTTAAAGAAGTGAAAGCAGAACAGGAGACTTCTGCAGCTGATTTCTGTGGAGATGAATTAGCATCCTGAGGTTTATTTGCTTGTTTAGTAAGGGCACCTGGGCCGCCTGCTGAAGGAAAGGAAAACCACACCTACCTCAGCCTCCCTGTTCCTGTGACAAGATGAAGAGCTGGCTAACTTACTCAGAAGAGGTTTAGACTGGACATCAGGATGGATATGTTCACTGAAAGAGTGGTGAAACACTTTTACTGGCTGTAAATTACTGTTGCAGAATGTGGTAAAGGGTAAGGTTGGAAGCGAACACCAGCAGTCATTTAGCCCAACCTCCTGGCTCAAGCACAGTCAGTCCACTGGAACACGTTAGTAAGGAATGCATCCAGAAGGCTTTTGAACATCCCCAGTGAGGGAAACTCCATCCCCTCTCCAGGCAGCCTGATTCAGGGCTCAACCACCTGCACAGTAAAGTAGTTCTTCATGTTCCTGTTGAACTTCCTGGAACTTCCTTCCCTGCATGTTTCCAAGATGAATTAAGATTAAGTTCCCCAAAGCAAATGTGTTTTGCCCATGAAAGTAATTGGGAAGTGTCTTTTTCTCAAACGGTGAGTTTTCTTGTTTGTTTTTTTTCTGATTTCCTCCTCCCACCTCACTGGGGAAGGGGACTGAGACATTGGTTGGGTGGCAGACTGGATACCAGGTGGAACGAAGGCACCACAACAATGCAGCAAAGTACAAGCCGTTTATAAGCTTTAGGCTCAAGACCAAAGACAAACAACATCAACAACAAAAAGAAGAATTTAGGCTGTCAAACGCCGTTTGTTTCATTACACTGATGGGTTATCTGTCCTTCTTCTCCGTGCCTGCGCACTGAACTTCATATCAGAAAGTTAGGAGGCTGTCCCTTTTAAATCAGCATCGCACATCTATAAAGCAACAGCTTCTACGAGATTGATTACACAGTTCTTAGAGCAGGAAGACCTGGTTGATGTTCCATGAAGTCAGCAAGGCCTTGAGCTGTTCAGGCTTTGCCTGGCAGTTTATAAGAGCTTCTAGGAGCTCACTGAAACACAACACGTCTCAATCTGCACCTCGTATCCAGGCTAATAAACAAAAAGTGAGGTATACACCATCACAACTGAGCAACTTCCATGCACCTGCCTATATCCTTTTCTTGCCAAATAGAAGGCATGTTGTTCCTGAATCTGTTCAATAGTAGTTCAGTTTCTACTTTAGAAATCCTTATTTTTCCTCAGCTCCTTTACTGTCTTGCCTGAAGGGGCGTGTACATTCAACACAAACTTCAGAAGCTAATACAAAACACCCTACAAAACACAAGGTTGTAGAGAATGATGGGAATGGCTATAAAATAAACAACAAAGGCACAATAAAAGTAGTCTTAAAATAAAAAAAAAAGCAACCTTTATTATGAGATCATAGTACATGCCAAAATAAAAGTGTCTTTTAAATCACTAAGTATGTTTATGAATTGTATTTACAGGTTTTTCCTGCCATTTTAAAACTAGAATTTGTTTGGTTTTGCAGATACTTTTTTAAATAAATATTATAAAACATCATTCAGGAAAAGATGCATAAAATAGGAAAAGGGAAATCTGGCGGCTTGAAATTAAGCCATTCCTGCAGAAGCCAAGAACAAAGAACGAGTTAGGCTTGAAAACTTAAATATGCCCTACCTTAAACTGAGAGGGTAAAATTTTGTAAAAACAAGAATAAATCACCTGAAAACTAATGATGCAAGTCCTTTTTTCTCTTTTATAATATAACATCAAAATTACACAGAATGCCCCAGTGATCACTAGGAAATCTGCCACATTCTAGTTTTTCCAAACCAATTAAGTCCATGCTTCGTGGAATGAAATGTCCCCCTTCCAATGCAGGCCGAAAGTAAATACGGTCAAACCTCATCTTGCACTTGTAGGCTGCATTCAGGTTGGTGTTGGACTGGGTGTCCCAAGTGTAGCGGCAGTGTTGAGGTTTATCCAAAAGCTCCCAGACATCCTTAATGTTGTCAGGTAGATTACCAAGTTTAGTAACCTGAAGGTAGAGGAGGAAAAAAATTCCACAAGACAGTGAATTCACAAATTCTACCTTCAAAAAATAGAACTGAGTTGTCACAGCATTGGATTTTTTTCTGCAGAACTAAATTGTTAAAAATCAAAGATCTTGGAGATGTTTCTAAACTATGGTATTTCTCCAGATACTCTAAAGCATGACCATTTCCTGTAGCACCTTCTAAATCCAAACCATGTTCCAAAATAAATGTTCATCTCTGAAATGTTAAGGTATAGGGGCCAACACCATGTTTCCTATACCAATGTCATTCCAGTTCACTGAAACAGAATTTCACGATAGGGAGAGGTGAAACTCTGATCTTCCAGTAATAATGCATAATTTTCCCTTTTAGTATCAGAAGCCAAAAACTACTTCTAATTTTGAATGTCTTGATTATCGGGATTAAGATCTATTTCTCCAGAGCAATGTTCCTTCATTGATTCTACAAGCTGAGAATTGGAAAGTTGAACAAGTAAAGACCAGGTTCTCAAAATGAGAAGACCTTTTTGAAGTCAAAACTTCCATCAAATCTGTCTCCATCTGCTCGGATACAAATATTGTTATTAAAGTATTTTGCTTTTGGGAAGGGGTCTCCATATAAATCACCTCAGCCATAACAATGCTTACTTCTACATAGTCACAGTTACACATTTTAAGAATAAGTGTTGAATATCTCTGTTCTGCCTAAGCAAGTAATTTCTCATAAAAGACAACAGAAAAGCCTGAGAAGGTTTTGTCAAAATACCTTCTCTAAATAACAAAGTTACTTATTTCTATTTACCTCGCTGTCTCTGAGGTTTGTGTCCCCTCCAAATATAACAGTGGTGGACTCAGACTCCTTCTGCATTTGGTTTAACACTATTTGCAGCTGCTTTATACGTTCCTTGGAGTGATTTTTAGTGCTCTCCAGATGAGAGGTCATGAGGCAAAGTTCAATACCAGATATGCTCACCTACGTGTGAAACAAAGAGCCAGTGTTATATCTACATCATGATGATAGGCTCAAAGATAAAATCTAATCACAAAGCAAAGGACTGAATGACAGAGCTCCGGTTAATATTTTAGATCTGGTTAAAATGTAGTTTTACATTGAAGAAAAGGGGCTTACAGAAGGAAAACAAGCTTTTAGTCTTGTTTCCAGAGGTTATGAGGCTTGAAAACAAAATATAGTAGGTAACCTGCATAAAAGATTTAAGTTTGTCAGTACCAAATGCAACTGGATTTGTATGCTTGGAGGAGAAGTTTTTCTGCTCTTTGAGACAGTCATAGTGAAAAAGCCAGTTCAGCCTTTCCTGGGACTTTTTTGTCTGGAAGGCAGAAGTACAGCTGCTTAGTACATCCTGACTCACTCACATGCACAACCAAAAGGTTCCTCTTCATGGCAGTTGTTGGAAAAGGTATTACCTCATGCCTCAGTAGCTTCACTCTCGATTTCTTTAACATTATGGCAGTGAAATATTCATCTATGTTACCTAGAGATGACCAAGCAAAGAAACGTTTGAGGACATCTGCTGTGCCACAGCAGAACTGCCATAAAACAGTTAAGGTTCTGAGAGAGACCTTCTTACCACAACCTGTGAGAATATGTTGATTTTTAAGTTATTAGTGAAAAGCTGTATAGTAACAGTCTGAATTTTTCAGATTTTTTAAAGGCAAATACATAAAAAATTACCTATCTATGATACTTTTCGACTACTCTTGCTACCAATTTTTCAAAATGAAGAAAAAAATACTACGAAAAATACCAGAAAAGCAAGCTTTTCACATACATAATTTGCATCAAGCTATATGATGATACCAGAACACAGAAACATCGAGTGCTTCCTTCTTCACTTTACTCCTTATTCTTTTATATAAAGAATAATATATTCTTTAAAATAGTTGGATGTTTTGGCAAGAGAGACAGAACAAACCCAAACTTTATTTTCTGGTTTTCATCTTTAACACTTGAGGGTTTTTTCTTACCTGGAATAATAGCGTAATTTCCTGCTTTCATCTGGAAAAGAGGGAGATGCAGTGGGATGACCTCCTGTAAAAACACAACATCTGGACTGTATCTGAAATCAGCAAGGCAAGAAAAGTTTCAATTAATTATTAAGAAGCAGTACTGCAACACCCTGAGGCCAAATGGAACAAAGTTAGAGACTTCAGGTGCACCTCATTTTCCTAGATCTGCTCTTTAAAAAAAAAAACAAACGCTATCTGCCTTTTATTTAGCAGCACGCAGACACCACCATTACTAAAAGGGAGGAAACAACTGTTATTACGAACATGAAACTGACACAGTAATAAAATGCACGACTTCCTTATACCATGACCTTGCAGGTTTCCTATACCACATACATGAGGAATTCAACTTCAGCAGCTGCAAAGTAGCTTTGGGACATGTTCTTCAGAAGACTCTCATGTACAGGATGCAATTAGGAACTATGTTTGTGATGTACGACTGCAACTTGAACAATATTGCTCATTATTAGACTTTTAAAGTAGCCATCTGTGGTGGTTTAGCCTGAT
>WAAG01090622.1:0-13697 GCA_013390105.1 Tichodroma muraria
AATTAGATTGACAAGCGTGGAAATAAACTGCTACTTGGATTTCAAAAAGCAGATTAATTAAATCTGGCCTTTGAGATCTGGTTGACTTTTAATTGTCCCTATAGCTGAAAATGGATTTTGCTCCTCTGGTGCATGTTCACACCTGGTTCTCACCTGTACCATTTATTCCAAGGTTCCCTCTTGGCTCTGCAAACCGAATCTCACTACATTGTGACATGTAACTAAAATCACTGTCACAGAAAAATGCCTTTGGAGAAGCTATTGCAGTGCTGTTTTCCATCCTCTATCTCTGTGGCTCTATTTGCCTTCAGATGGCCAAGACTCCTACTTAATGTCTAGTAATGTGCCCAGAAAAATGAATATGCTCATAACCATCTAGTTTTGAAATAATATAAATGGGAAAGAAAACCAAAAATAGAGCAGATTTCCTTTTTAAAAATCAGCACACGTCCAGTGTACTAACCCTGCACTTTCTGTTCATTATGTCTCCAAAGAGATTCCACTGGGAATCAGGGATGTGCAAGGTTGTGACCTGACAGTCAACACATCTTGGGCTTTGTAACTGAACACTATAACATCAGCAGAAAGACAAGGATAAAACTCAACAGAGAAAATAGACTATCCTTGGCAAGAGTGTTCTGGAAACAGTGTGTGAGTGAAATTCTTCCTAGACCCTGAAGGAAAAGTCTAGGAAGGATGTACTTCAACTCCTGACACTCGGGCACACAGTATCAGAGGTCAGACTGGACTCCTGCTGCCCCAATCAATAAGTTCAGTCCTGATGAGAGCAAGTCACAGCTCTCCTCTAGCCCAGGTGTCATTGGGCTACAAACCCCAGTCTTAGGGTCAGCACGTGGCTGTGGCACAATCCCAAAACAGGGAAGATGGAAAAACTATCATCTTCAGATATCTTGGCTGAAAACTGATGTTGTGCAAATCAATGATATCCATGTTCCAGTTTACCTAATAAAAAAATCTAGAGAACTGTTTGCATTTCACATCTAAGTGAGCCCATTCCTTGCTTTCAATTTAAATTAAGAAGTTGGAGGAAAAGACCTGCTGTTGCTTTTTTACACCACAGAATGATAAGTGAGATAATAGAAAAAAAAACATTTTGGTAATGTTTCCTTTTAAAAAAACATCTATAAATAGCATGGCTTGGTCATTTTAACAGAAATACCTGCATGACAAGAGGGAAACCTGCAAACTCATTCTTTTATACTTTCCAGTTCACTTGTCTTGACCTTGTCCTGTATTTCTTAAAGTCATGAGAGTCATTTAGTCCTGGTAAAAGACATAAGAAGTGTAACAAGAGAAGACAGAGGAAAAGAAACATCAAACTATGGCAATTAGCTACAAATTAATTTCCAGTTCCTTGTCTTCTGCTGTATTATGTCCACATTATTAAATGAAGTCAGAGTAGCTTCAGAATTAGCAGTAATAACACCTCTCAGATCTGCAAGCACTGTGCAAGAACAGCTATTTCTGGTTTACAGTTGGGGTCATAAGTTCAGTTGAGGTGATTTCCCTACCACAACATCATTAGCAAATAGCAGAATTTGAATTAAAGTCTGCCTCCGTATCTTACATCACCGAAGGATGCCCTTGTTGTCCCAGTGTTGTGGGATCTGTATCTGCCCATTGATTTAATTTTCTGACTGTAACCCTTCATGCCCATCACAGCCACAAAAAGCTGAAGGCCCAGCCCTATATTGGCTGCACTGCTTCTGCAGGTACTAAAGAAACAGCAAAGCAATACTTCCCACTTACCTCTAGAAAGCATCTGCTTTTGGCAACATTGCAGTCACACGCTCCTCTTCCTTTCCTTCCCTTTTCAGTCTCTGAGACAAAGTAAATTCCACTTTAAAGGCAGCATCTTCTCTGGAATTTACATCCCTGTCAGTCAGGTGGAGGCAGAGCTGGTTCAGGCACTAAGCTGAAGACAGAGCTGATGGTATCACACAGATACATAATTTTATACAATGCAAAATTCTTTGATGTTGGGTAAACTCAAACTTTTTTCATGACAGTACCTGTGCTTTGTCCAATGAGAAGCCTGGCAGGAACTTAGGCAACAATTTACAAAGGGCTGAAGTAGCCCACAAGGACTGAGAGCTAAACTCTGCTCCAACACAACTCATACCATTTTCCTGAAGATTTCAAAAGGTTCTCCAGAGGCAACACACTTGACTCTGTTCTCCTGTCCTCCAGTTTAACACTATTATCCTTTTACTTCACTTAAGTTTCAGTAATACTTGAGGTCCTGTCGAACAAGGGAATGAACAGTCATGGAAGAGGCAATGACCTTTCCCTCCAGCAACCTTGTGACATGTAAGATAAGAAAAAGTGATTAAAGAGAGAAAACAGATGGGCAATTTATCAACATATTAAATTCAGTTTCTCCCCAAAAGCTCTCCTCTCTTCACCGGTTCTTTCCTTATGGATCCTGAGGGAGTGAGCACTTCTGCTCTCATTTCTAGACTGACTTGCATTAGTCAGCTAACATCCTTCCAGAGCTGCCCTGCATCAAGCTGCTCTGCTAACACTCATCTTCAGCTGTATAGTCAAGCTCAGGATAATTCCCTTTATTTAAGCAGCATAGCTTATGTCTTTATGGGAGAGAGACAGACTACCTTGATTTAACGTGATTGTTTGCATGATGGTCTACCCTTGATAGGAAAAGCTTGTTGGCAGTCACAGAGGAGCCAGTGTCCCACTGGCACTTGGGTTCAGAAAAGCCATGCTGCTCTTAGGAGCAGGTTTGCCAAAAAATCCAGTGTGTCACTAGGAAATGCCAGGGTTTCTGGGTAGGGTGTTTTTATTATCATGCTCAGTTAAGTGGAACTGGCACTATGACTAGAACTTCAGAAAGAGCACTAAACACAATGTGGGGGAGAAAAAAATGTGAATCTCAACTGATGGAGCTGTGTCATCAAGAACACCTAGTCCAGAGGTTTAGTAGCAACAGTGCATCTTTATTACACAGTGTATTTCACTGTAAAGGAACAAATAATGTCAGTAATGCTGCACTGTATGTAAGATAAGCCACATAAGGATTTACAGAGTTATGTGGTTATACCAGCAAAACTCTGCTGATGCAGATTTGGGATGTTAGTTGTGACGCTTGAATTTGGCAGCTGTCAAGTATGTTACCTAGTATTTATATTAAATACCTTAAAAATGGATTGCTTGAATTTGGGATAATCCCCCACCCTTGAAGACAATTATTAAAATAATATCACTTACAGTATCTAATGGTAGAGCCTACACACCCCGAACAATTAACAGCAAGGAAAGACTCATCTGTCTGTGAAATTCAGAGCACAGGAGAACTGTCACTCTAGAGCACAGCAACTGCATTTGCACAGACAGTAACAGACTGGAATCATCATCATATTTGAATTTGTTGTGCTTTCATAAAAACTGAAAATGAAAATTGAAGGCTTTCAAAAGTCCACTTATTTCACACCTTGGAACACCCGGTTATTCAAATAAAATCTATCACTCTCTTGCTGCAAATCTGGGCCAGAAAGGAACTCAATTTTGGAATGAGGGAGCTGAATACATAGGAGGAATTTTGTTTCAAGGTTTTGTCAGAGATGCCACCACCTTCCCCTGCCAAGGAAAGTTGACACTTACTTAGTGGACTGAGATCACAGATTTCATTTCCTTTCGGCCTTATTATGTATTGCTTGTAAATCACTGTTCTTTATATTCTCACCATTAACATGTTTTCCTATTTTACTCAACAGCACTTACATCTTCTTGCTAAGGCTGCTCCTTTTGAGATTTTTCTGGTTTTGGGAAGTAGGCAATGCAGCCATTTCAGCAGGATGCTAGCTGAACAACTGCTAACAGTAGATGACCATCTTTGTTATTTTTTTCAAGGATTCATGGAATTTTACAACTGAAATTCACATGAATAAAATGCCTGGCCAAACAACAGAGGATACAATCCTAAGGGCATTGTGCGGTTTCCTCTTCTGTTCAGAAGACTGATAAAATCAGATTTCATACCTTTTTATTTATTAATCTAGTATACTCCTTGGTCAACTGCTTTTGTTTTCCTGGTACAGAGGATTTCAGAAAAATAGAAAAATAGAAAGGAAATTCAGCATAAAAAGCTGGGTCTCCTCAAACAGCACAGGAATTCTGGCTCACGTAGAGTGAAGCATCCCTGTTCTGAATTTACCTGGCTCCTCGAGGTGCCAGTCCCTGAAAGCGTTGTAAAGCCATGGACTATTTTCTATCATTAGCCTCTGACACCAGAAGCAGTGCCCAGGGGAGGGAGGCAGGATGAACGCCAGCCAATTCTCAGCAAGGCTCTCATGCCTGGTTTTTTTCTCCAGCCTCCTCCGCCCTTGAACAGCCCCTGTGCCTCCCCACCGCCGTGCCTTAGGGCACTGCCTCTGCTTGGCTACAGTAGGGATGGAGCACAGCAAAGAGGAGACAAACTGTCCTCTTTTCAGAGGGAGGATCACAGGTAAAAACCCCACCTCTCCAGGCATGCTTACAGCCTCATCACAATGTACTAAACACAATGGCTGGAGTAAAATTTTGCAGTAAAATGGACACTCAGTAATGGGCACAGGGTAAGATTTGACCCTCTGAAAATTCAGCATACTAATGAAGATAAAGAAACCAATGGGACCGTGGTGAATAGAAAGAAAAGTTGAGGTATTCCAGCTTTCCACAAAACATTTTTCTAGTTAAATCTCACATTAATCATCTGAAGTACATGGGTGATTTGGCTTCCTGTGAAGAGCTCTCCCAGGCTGCAGCTGAAAAACGCACACTTGTAATCTCAGACGTTCATCTTTTCTGCAGAAATGTACCCTAGCGATGTATCAGTTGCTGGTAGACTCTGACCAATGCAGAGATGTGAATATTAGTGGAAAATGATGAAAACCCACTTTAATGCATCCACTGGAGGAAGCATTTGTGAAAGCATTTACTCCATCGTGGGAGAAATCTCATCTGACCTAGTTTCCTATTCTGTTTGTTACCTCCTGGCTGTCTCATCTGAGGTTCCACCTGCTGTTTCTCCATCTGCCAGTCTTTTTTATGTCAGAGGAACCTTCTGAGTTACATGTTAAATGTCAGGTGGGCTGGAGAAAAGTTGTTTATGTCTGCATTTAAGCAGATGACACTTTCATTAAAAGTGCATCATGGAGCCACTAAAGGCTAAGATGTCATTTGCATTTGGTTATTGTAACTCACGGGTAGGTCTGCTTGTGTTTCAGACCTTTGTACATCCAAGCAAAATGACCATACCCTGTGAAGTTCCTTGTTAGTGTCTTTTCTAGTAATATTGAAAGCCTCAAGCTAGGGGCCAAAAAGTTACCAGGTGATTTAGTTAAAGTCACTGGAAACCAAAACCACTAACAGGGAACCATCTGTTTTCTCCTACTTACCTCCTAGGCTATTTCAGAGCAGAACACAAAGAGTTAGTTTGGATTAATGTGTGAATTAACATCAATTACCTGACAAAGTAATTACCTCTAAGGTTGCAATACTTAAGGGCAACTACCCCAATCAAACCCGGCATCTGAGGTATTTTTTGCCAGAATACAAAACCACAGCTATGCTGAAAAAGCCTGGTAAAGGCTAAGATGTGGGATTAGTAAGGTATCTATATATTTTTTTCTGCTACTTGTGCTATTCTTAGATATTTTGTAAAAAATTTCCTTTACTTTCAGAATGTTAGGGATCAGAGAGCATCACCTCCATCATGTATCATCTCTCTGACAAAAAAAGTACTGTACAGCCAGTGCCTCAGAAAACTCTAGAATCAAGGGTTTCAGCAGTTATTTTCTCCCAAAAAAAACCATAAGAAAAGAAGTGGAAATTCAGCATGTCAGTGCAGACTGCCACACATAATTTGTATGAGAAGATCAAATGTACACTGGAGCTATAGCTGTACTAACACATGTGAAGCCAGTAGGAATCTTTCCACAGATTTCAGTGAACTTTGGATCAAATCTTAGGGGCAATTAAGTAGTCCTATTTTGTATATTAAGACTTTATAAATGTGTGGAGGCAACAATTCTGTACCTGTCTTTCACTGTGCTCCTGGAATAATTTCAGTCATTAAATGGACAGCTGCGGATTTTCCAGTCTCCAAGCTCTTGGAGGCAGAGGTCTCTACTCTGAGTTTGCTGCAGCTACTTGACCCACTGTCCATGTCTGATTCTTCCACATGAGAATCCCTGGCCCTAGACTGTCCGTGCTATGAAAATCAGAATGAATAAAATATGTGCTTCCTGTTGAGATACAGGCATGTTACTTTTCTTTATGACATTGCAATTTACCTTAGTTTACCTACAACTGTCTTGAGGGAATGAAGGAAAGTCTTGGTGGGGAGAGGAAACACTTGAAATTCATTATATGAAAGTCATGTAACACAAGTATTAACACTATGATTTACAGTAATAAAAACATTATTATAATGTGTTTAATTAGGAACCATTACAAGACCAATTAAAGTTGTCAAAATAGAACAAAAAAAGCAACATGTGTTTTTACCCTGGAGGAGTAGGATATGGTGAGGCTCATTATTAACTCTTAACTAGAAAATAGAAGATTACTTTTGCTTTGAGTTAAAATCCAAGCTCTCAGAAAAGAAGAGCTCCAAGTTATATTCCCCTCTGGCAGACACTGTTTAAAAAAATTTTTAGCAAACCAGCAGAAGCATCTGAATTCAGCAGTATCTATTTAGTTCAGCTTTAGCACCCAGCACAGTTCTGACGTTTGCAATCTGCATGCCAGTATCCATCTCATGGCGAAAAATAAGACACAAGGGCACTTGGTTTACCTGGAAAGGATGGTCAGGCATCCCTTAAAGGCATCTAATTAAAATGCAGCTTGTTACCAGAGCAGTGCATCACACTGTGCTGCCATAGTAACCAGGGTCCCATGGACTTTTGGGGCCATCTGAGGCCACGTTTGCAAGAGGCACACAAGAACCAAACAGATCACCTTTGGTACATTTTAAATGACCTAAAAACTCCAAATGATTTGCTGATATTACCAATGAAAGAAATTAATTAACTCTGACAGGTTTAGATAATGGACCAGTCTCAGGAACAAACTTATTACTGTTCTTTATGATATAACATTCCTCACAGCTTATTTAAGAAGTGCATGACTTATTTTCAACATGTGAACAACCAGTTTAAATTGATTACCTAATAAAGAAACAACAGAAAAATCAAGACCTGTGGGCTGTGGCAGTAAAGACGAACAACAGAAATACATATTCTATTTAGACTGCTATTTCCAGAGCTATTTTCTGAAGTATCAGGCATGAGACTTGTCTCAGTTGTTGCATTTGGTGGATGATTCTCTGCTGCCATACGGGGAAAAAAATCACACTATAACACTGGGCTTTTCTTCCCAAACCCCTCTCATAGAACATAAAGATCTCTAAACAAAAAAGATATATATAAAAGCAGTATCTTACATTGTACCCCATCCTTATATAATTTTCCAGAAATACAATCAACAGATTTGTCACTGAGGCATTCATTTTTCACAGTGAAGATGTCCAGGTCAAGAAACTCTTCTGACACATTACCTGTGAAAGAGACTGCAAACTGTTGGTGGGTTGTTACAGATTACCATGAAAGATTTCTGAAAAAAAGGCACAGGACCTTCAGAGTCCATTAAGCAATTAAACTATCGATGAAAATACCTGAAAGTTGTTTGAAATGATCAAGGGGATATTTCACTGCTTTGAAGGAAGAAAAAAAAAAGGGCTTGATAGAAATTCCTCTGAAATAAATCGAAATCCTGAGAAATACTGGGTTGGGACTGGGGAAATTGAAGCACTGGTTTTCAAGGCAACATGAAACCAGCATGTTCACGTGACTTTGGCTCACAGTACTACATCATCAGCTCCCACGCTCTACAGATGGAATGGGCACACAGCTGGAAAGATCTACTGCATGTTGGGCATGATAGTACCAGGAAGGTTGCAGAAAGCCAGAAAGGAGCTCAGTTCAAGAACAAGTTGGGGAGTTCATCCTCCATAGGTCTGTGTCTCTTTTTGAGCATACCAGTAACATGCATTATGTGGTTGTGCCTAAGTTTCCCTTCTTTCAAAACCAGAGAAAGATATTTACCTGAATGATATTTACTGAAAAGAATAGATGCAAGTTCAAAATCCTACTCAAGACCAGAGAACCTTAAACACAAAACCACTTCAGGTTAGAGGTAACACTTGATCTAAAATAACAACTAATAAAACATGACAGAAGTAAAACCATCTCACATTTAAATCTTTATACTATATGGAAAAATATCCAGGCAGTATATGTATAAAAATACACAGCAGACTGTACTTCTGCAAAATGGGACTTTATACAAGACAAATTCATTGCAACTAAGCCAAAACTGTATATCCCAGCACCTTAACAACCTTAGAACAGTAATTCTTCAAAGGGCCTCATGATTTCCTGATAATCTGCTGCAGCGCATTATTAATGGCTTCATTCACTTTCAGGCTGTCCTTACAACAGCAAGTTTATTAGCCCTGCAAACAAATTTATCTGTCAGCAAAGCTGCACCTAGCTGTGGTAGCAGCCCTGATTTTCTCATTCTTCACCATGTCTTTTGTACAGAATGGGCTTACATTTTCTGATTTTGCTCCTCCAGTTCCTTCAAAAGAAGCAACACAGCTTGAATGCTTCAACAGGGACTTTCGGAATTGAAAGGTGGCGCTAGAAATCATCACTAATTTAGAAATTAATTTTTAATGGGTTACATTTTATTTGCTTCAGTTGAACACCATTATTTACAGAAAAGAGTTAATAAAACACATCACAAAACAATAAAATTTCAACAGCTAATATTTATAGGTGCATAGTTCATGCTCAATTACTTTTTTTATATGTATAATACATACACATATATATAAAGCTCTCACAAGTCATCTCTGCACAGATAGAATAGTCATAGGAAACAAAAACTATTTCATAAACAATATCAAATTACTGACAGCCTATCAACAAAACATGTACAGAATTAGAAATAAGCAGTAGACACTTAGGTGTTTTTACTTAACAATTTCTTTTTTAACTTTTAAACTTGAAGCCACAATATCCACAGCACAACAATGACCCTGCCAACCAGCTTCCATTTCAGCAGGAGGGAAATGCTGAAACAAGGTGGATGCAGTCACAGATACTCCAATCATTGCTGATGGAAGACTTCAAAATACACCGTAGAAACTGTAAAAAAATTTAACGACTGGGCACATTGGAACTCAGCACTTGTACAGGATGGGACGTCTTTAGTAGTTAGTAGATTTCAGGTGATAGAAAGGAAGGAAAGGACTCTCATGCTTCAGGTTCATAGTCTTGATACTCTTCCTATTGAGGGAGGGCAGAAATCAATGCTACTGGTATTTTAGATAAAGACATCCTATTTTCTCTATTTATTCTACTCCTGATGGATTCAATGCCCAAACATTACAGATTCTCATGTGACCAGGATATGAAAGGTATTTGGATTTTCCAGATTCTGTACCCTACAAGTCACGATACTTAGAGGAGAACTAGACTTTTATAGTGATTAACACATCATTCAACTGACGCTGCCAGGATTTCCTGAGGCCACCCATGACAATTCACTTGGAGAGGAAGGAGGACTACCTCTGGGCTGAACAGCACACCAGGTGCTGCAGATCCTCATATGAGTCAGTAAATCATTCAAAGGAGCATTTATGGCCACATGAGCAGCATCCATAATTTCAGTGATATTCAAGATGTTACACTCAAGCCTTTAAGTCTTTTATTGGATCATGGCCTAAATCTTTTATACCTCTCATTTTCAGTCTTATTACCTGCACTACCATAAAACTGCTAGTCCAACTACCAGTGCATCATGCCAGACATTGTAGTAATATTTTAGACAGCTTGTTCATAAAAACCAACAAAATAATTTAATCCCATAATTGCATTAACTTAAAGCATGATGCATTGGTGAGTGGCCAAGCTATTAAAACAATTTATGAAGATGCAGTCCATCCTGCATTCCCTATTAAACATCCAAAAAAGGAGTACTCAAAACCCAGGCACGCATGTTTTGAAACACTCACAATATTTTCCCATTTAACTTCCTTACTATCAAAAAAGCAGTAATTTTCTGATTCCCAGCACTATACCTCTGGCAGATCTTGGCCAAAGTGGCCATGTTTCTGCTATGCCCTTGCAGCTCCCAGCATCAGCCTGGGCCAGGCTCACGTAACTCGAGCATGCAGCCTCCTCCTGTGCCCGTACGTGCATTCACAGCAAACAACACAAGATTTACCTCTGGAGGCATTTCGTAAGCCTCGTTCTCAGGATCCACAGGAACACCTGTATTATTCACCATTCCCTCCTGCAGGAAACCTTCTTCATTCTAGGTTTAAAATAGGGAAAGAAAAGTGACAGTGACTGCTTGCCTCATCATTTCCACCAAAGTATGAGTTTTCTCCCCATCAGTCGTTGACCCCTTGGCCTGTCCTTTGGTTGTGGGATGTTGCCAGGGGTCACGGAGAGTGAGGGGACATTAGTTGCAGAGAGATGCTCTCCGTGTTTCACAGGGGTATCCATGGGAATGACAACTATCATCTTTTTGAATAGCTGAGACCCCATTTTTCTCTTGCCATGGACAGACCAAGAAGTCAACCTGAATACAAGAACAGTACCACCAACAACTTGCTGAATATCTCTGGAAAATATTTGAATCCCAAGAAATGCTTTGGTCGAGTCACAAAGCAAACCAAAACAAGGGGTTTTTGTGCCTTAAGAAACTGATCTGGAAAACAAAGTCCCACACAAACAGTTTAAGTACCACATTAAGTTATCACATTAATTCATGTTTAACTGCTTTGGGGAACAGAGTGGCAGGTATGCAAATATGCCTGTAAAAACAGACCAATACCAAGACACACAAAGGAAACAGTAATTCAATTACCTATTTTGTTTAACATTATAGACATATCAATCCTCTCATAAACCATTGTTTATTTTAAAGTTTTGGCCTTTTCACAATACACTGCAAAAAGGGGGAAACGTGTTGATGTTTTTCCTCTGCTTTAGACCTAACTCTATTGGAAAAATGTTTTTTTTCTTTAATGGGTCATACCTTTACATGCTCTTCTATGTCAACCAGCATGTTATTCTATGCACTACTGGTATGATACATTTTACCCCGCTTCTTGCATTTTTTCTTTATTATGGAAGCACTTCTATTTTATACAGCAATTTTAGTAACAGGCTCTTGCAATTAACAAGATGGCAATGGTGTTAGGAAAAACGTGTTGAATAAGATTATTAAAGTAAGATTATTATTCTCTTAGAACTACAAAAACTCTGTACCACATGAAACAAACACAAAGTAAAAAACCCACAACATTTCAACTGGGCCATTCCTCTTTGTAGTTGTTACTCCAGAAGTTCACAGAGAAGAAATATGAGTTCTGCCAGAGCAGAGGCTGCTGGAGTTCATCCTGAACTGTAAGAAAATTGATATGAAAACAGGCAGAGTGGCTCAATGGCTCCATTGTGACCATGCTGATTTATAACAGGTGTCGATCTAGACAGAAACATGCTAAAAACCAATTACAGACACTCAGGAAGAAATTCATTTTAAAAACCCCACCTGCAGACTGGTAGAGTAGACAGAAATAAAAAACTAAATAAATCATAAACCAGATTAATGAGACAATTCTTCAAAATCTACAAATTATAAGATAGATGCACTAAATTAAATTTAGGATACAGACAAAATGAGGATAAGAGAAGCTAAACCTGAAATTCACCTCTGAAAGCTTAGCACAAAACAGAATATAAAATGTAGAAGAGATTGCACTAAACCCTCTCTACCTTCACACAGTACTTATTGTGCTTCTCCATTTGCCCCATATTGGCTCCCTCTGTGGTTTAACCAGATGACCTTAGTTATAACATTCTGTTCCTCACTTTCTGTACCACCCCGTGCACAAACTGTGGCTTCATCTACCAGATACCAACCCTGTTCTTCCTTGGATCAGTCACCTCTCTGATACATATGTTGGTACACATATTTTTCATCCTCATCATCAAACTTTACAATGTGAAGAATTTACATCCATAATATAGATTCTTCTCTTCAGCTCTTATTTCAGACTTTAAAAGGTCCAGTAGACACCTTTTTAAGTAGAGACCAGTAGAGACCAATTATTACTTTTCAGTGGGGCCAGATATGCTTTTTCCTTTAGCAGTAAGCAGCACAGTCTGTGTGGAGTCTAACTGTTCTGCCAAGTTCCCTCCATGCATGTGCCTGCTCTGAGTCAGCACCCTGAGCTGCTCCATGGCATAGACAACGTGAACAAATTCCAAAATGCCAAAGGATGCTGGTGAATAAAGTTGCAAGTACCTTCATTTAGGTACCTAACAGACACCTATGTCTTCCAGAACTGACAAAAATTTGGGGTGTTCAACATGAAAGGTAATTTCTCAGGCTTGAAATTATGAGAAAACTACGCCCAATTACATTTCTGCCTCATCTTATTAAAACAACGCGAGCTCCTCAGATTACTTGATTATTTATTTACCTGAACTTCTAAAAAAAAATTTAATAATATTTATGCCTGTTTACTTTTATGAAAAGCAGCATCAATCCCTACTAGCTTTGACTGAAATAGCCAAGTAGAGTGTGTGATACAGATTTTACAGCTGTTACTGTTCCCTTGATCTAATAGACCAGCTCTAAGGACCTAATGCTCCTGCTTAATCCAAAATATAATTTAATTTCTGCTTCCCCCAATCATTAAGGAACAGCTTCAGCTAACAATCAGTTTGTCAAGTAAAACCGTGCCCAAAATCACGCTTGAGGGTGCACAAGAAAGCATGCATGCAGCTTAATGTTATCTGTAGCAGGAAAACAGATGGCAAGTGAAACTGCCAGGACCATTATTAACGACAAGGAAAAACACTGCCCTGATATATTTCAAATTAGAGCTCAAAAGTTTGTATGCTGTTTTTTTTGTTAGGAATCTCTGCAATGGATCTGGACTGTCCTTCAGGATTTCTGAGACACAAGGCCTGAAAGACTGCATTTATCATCTTCAGTCCCTTCAGCAAGTTCAGGACGGAGATTTCTCTACAGCTTCAAATAAAACCATCAGCAGCACTAGAAAAATACAACATCAACCACAACACCACTATTTTTTCAAGGAAGTAAATCATAAGCCATAACAAACCTTCAAGGGAACTCCTTGCTGGAGAAAGGTTTATCCCCTTTGCCCAGCTGCAAACAGCAACACAAACACCACCTCTCATGTTTATGTCACTGCAGTTCAGATGAGGATGACATTACTCAAGGTCATCTGTTACACAAAAATGCATAGCAAAGGCGACCATTCCATTTTAAATGGTGGCATGCTCTGCTTCTGATGTACAGTCCCCCCGAAGTATGGGTATCATAAAAGTAAACCACCACCCCCAGTAACACAGAGCCATCTAAGGTACAACTTAAATAATAATTTACCTCCTTTAAAACAAAGGAACGCAATTTTACATTGTCACAATCAGTAATTCCATATCCTAATTCAGTTATGGAAGAGGAAAACCACCCAAAAGACTAATTCTTACCTTAGTATGAAAGACTCATTTTTCTCTGGAAGCTGCAACCTCTTTCACCGACACTGAAGGGCATTTCCAGAGGGAAAG
>WAAG01090625.1:5976-26034 GCA_013390105.1 Tichodroma muraria
TCAAGCGTTATTCTGCACAGTGTGAGAGAAAGGTGGAGGTGAGAATTAGCGGTGGAATTAAATAATGAAACGTACAAAATACAGAATCAGGGAAAGCTTAAAGAGGAGGGGAACTCTGAAGGTTATAACGTGAATTCACGTTTGTCTTTCTGTTTGTCAGACAGCTTGTCCCCAGAGCTATGGTATAGACCGCTGGCTATCATGCAGGAGTCTGCATGAGATTCAGAGGTTTCCCACTGGAAGCAGCCAGAACTGGAATAAGCCTGGCAAAAATGCACAACAGGTAGTAAAGTAGATACATTTAATCTCCTAAGGCAAATAACAAGACCAGTTTAAGATTGATTAGGATTAAAAACAAAACCCTTGAAATAATACCAGTTTCAGAGTCAAAATACACCTCTACTTCGGAAAAAAAAGTTAGACCTATTATATGTTAATCATCTTTGTAAGGAAACAGATTTTTTATTCAGATATCCTTACCCTATAACAAACAGAGTATATGGAAGTTCAGAACTTTTAAAATTCCTTGTTGACACTTTTAAGAAGAGCAAACTTAGATCGAAATATGAGGATGCAAATATTTGGTAATTGTATGAAAATGTTGCTGGATTTTTGTGTGAGTTCTATGTTGCTGGATTTTTGTGTGAGTTCTATTTTGGCTTATCTGTTGTGCACGTGTTTTGAACATTGATACTGGAACTTGCTATGGCAAGAGAGCAAGTAAAAACATACAATTTCATCTGCAGTAAACTAGGAAAACCAGTAAATTATGCTATATTTTCTATCACTTACTAACAATTACATAACAGTTTTTAATGTCATATTAAAAACCTGTGTGGTTTGTTTCTCTAATGACGGCCTGAGTATTTGACAATGTTCTTTTGCATATAAGATAGGAGCATACAGCTCAACAGGAAATGTGTTTAGCTCCATGTCTTTTCCAGTCTCCACAAAAGTAAGGTTTCAACCCTTTAGCTAATTATTTCATAGCTGTATCTCTTTAAATGTGTTTTAACTTATGTTTACATTATTTTATTCCCAAAGGCCTTTGGCAAGTAAGCTGCTGGTTTCTGCAACTCTTATTTGGTGAAAAAAAATTAGGCATGAGTTCAACATGAAGCATACACGTAGCCCCACTGAGATAAATGAAAGCTTCAGGGCAACAGGGCTAAGCCTCTGTTAGGTATGCCTTGGTCTCCAAAGATGCTAGATCCTTGATCCATACCCACTGGCAAAATGCTGGGGCTTAGTGGGCATTTTTAGCATCCAGTTTCCTTATTCTACAGCCCAAATTATTTCCATAGGAGTATTTAGGACACCACAATAGCCAACTCAGTCCAATAAACATCCCACTGTGACTGTGTCGTGGCTCACCTGTACTGCCCAGTGCAGAGCTGTTTTGAAGTCCTTGTCCACCAGAGTTGGGTCTGCTCCCTTGTGCAGCAGAGTCTGGGTGTGCTGGGGTCTGTTGTGGAATGCAGCCCAGTGGAGTGAAGTCATTCCCTGCAAGTCACAAACCCAGAGGGCAAATTAATGTCAATCACAGGAGCACCCTTCAAGTCTCAGTAGATAAGCTGGGCAGCTCTGAAACGATCCAGGGTGGACAAATTCTTCCCTCTTCACCTTGATTTGAAATAGTAGCAGCTTCTGAATTAGTGGAGTCACAAGGGAAACCAAGCAATTAGCTCTTTGTAATTATTACAGAAAATGGATACAAATATAAATGCTTCCTCCATACTGCCTATAGCCTATAGTTACAAATAACATGTGGTCAGGGCCACAATGGCTAGGGGGACAGTTCCTCACTGCTCAGCTTGAATCCTGCAAGAAAAGCCTGGTTTAGACTGGTGCTTTGGCATTACACAGCGTGATGTTTGTGTTTGGTCTTATCTTTGATCCAAAATAAATATTATAAACTACTACTGCAGCTGGCACTAGTCAGCGAGCTGAAGAACTGACAGAGTGATGTCCACAAAAAAAGTCACAATATAAACACTTTATATTTACTTTTAAGAGAGAAAACAAAGCAAATGGCAAGGTATTCAGCTGCATTTTCATTCCATCTTAGCTGCATCCAGTCTTAACACATAGAGAATTCATGGCCTGTATTTGCACCTGCAGCATTGTTCCACTTACTGGTATTTTACTCTGTATTATATATATATATGTATTTTATAGATATCCATAATGATTACGATTTTCTGTATAAATTGACTAATTTATTATGTTTCTAACAAATTGCTAGTGTTTTTCATGTGTGGTAACATTTTCCTTCAGGCAGGTGTTGTTTTCTCTCCTACCAGAAAAAATACATTTCAAGGGTCTTGCCTGATTTCCAAAAGGATAAAAAAGCATTGGGAAAAAAACCCAAACCCAAACCAAAACAAACAAAACAACAACAACAACAACAACAAAAACTTGAGTGGAAAAGCAATTAAAACTTCGCCAGTTGATAACAATCCAGGTAAAGCATGACTATATTGATGCAGGCAGCTTATCAGTGCATTAAGGTGGAAGCTGTTTGCAGTGATTTTCTGACTCTCACTCATCACATATCTTACAAGACTTTTAAGTTCCTGTGTGGCTTAAGTATGGGTGATAACAAAACAGCAGTTGAGTGAGAGCAGTTTTGGTTTTACTTAGGGTTTGCTAAGCTTAATCTTGGGGGTTTCGGTTTTATAAAACCAAAACTGAGGGTAAACTCCTGCACCAACTGAAATTAACGGGAGCTCTGCCATTGATGTCAGTAGACACGAGGGACTTAGTACTGTTGATGGACACACATTATCTGTGAGGCTCCAGTGAAGTGGTTTCCAGCTGGGGAATGAGTCACTAGTCCTGGAGAGCATAAAAATCCTTGAAGGAGAAACTACAGTGTACTGGTCTTTCTGTCATCCTCTCTCAGTATCTTGGTATGGCCAAAAAAAAAATCCCTTGAAAAATCAACTTTCTCTCTGTTTCTGCTGTGGAAGCCAGCAGAATCAACTGTAACACAAGAGTGTAAAACTGTGAATAGTTTTCAAAAATTTCTAAAGTACTGTGACAAAACTCAGAGAGGTCAGCAGCAGATGCTTAGTGCAAAAAATATAAGGAACAAGGCTTGGCAATATACTGCTACCTAATATTTGGTGATCAGACTAAAGACTTCATATGACATACAGCCCTCTAAAGGGTGATGATGCATTTTCTGAAAAAGTATTTGTTTGCATTTTCTTTGAAACTACTGCCTGATAATTTTTGTAGAAGTTCCCATATTTTTATATGCAAAAACCCCAGACCAGTTAATAATAATTCTCTTTTCATTTCCATGCCATTTTTGATACCATAGGTTTATATCATCCCTCTGATGTAGTTGCCAAGCTGAAAGTCCTGGTGTAGTTAGTTTGCTCTAGTTAGCCTGCCCATGTAAGGAAGCTGCTCTGTAACTATTATTATCTTTGTAGTTCTTTTTCTGTTCCTTTTCTTGTGTATCTTTTTTTCAGTTTACTCTTGTAAACTTGCCATGTGGCTGTACAGAGGATTCAAACAGGGCTTCCTGTTTTCTTCTCCGTTTCCTTTCTAATACTTTGTACATTCCACGTGTCCTTTCGGAGCGCCCGACCGAGCAAAGAGCATCGAGATGTTTGTAGCAGCAGCTCACCTGTGTGGGCTCTCTGCTGTGGGCAACAGCTGCCTTGCCCACACCATCTGTGCTTTGTGGTACCACCCTTGGGTGGCATCTGTAGGTAGACAGACTACTGTTTGTAAGTGGAGGCATGAGAGTGGTATCAGAACTGCCAAAGCTGAAGGTCCAGCAGAATACAGTCTTAGAGGTGAGACAGACAAACAATTGCACATTCATAAAAAATGAGCAGCATGGGACATAAAAGGACAAACCCCAAGAAATGGCTGTGAGAAATACAGTGTGACACTTGTTTTGCTCAGATTCAAGGCTTTTACAGGGAATGTTTCTTTGCATTGTCATCTCACAGGCTTCACTAATAAACCCACAGAAAGACACAGTTGTGGAAGCTATGAAACCTCCAGATGTACTTCTTACTGTTTACGTGTTCATGCATTCATCAGGGTGTTTTTCTCAAGTGTCAAATGGGAAAACTGAAGTGTTTTACTTATGCCAAGAGAACAGCTCTGTTAGTTGTAATCATTTATGAGGATCCACATTTTTCAGAAAACATGAGTATTCAGGGCTTAGTACTGACACTTGAAAAAATATATTATCAGTGCCAAATGACAATGGCATGGACTAAAAGTTCCAAATTGCATGTAGCAGTGCACTACAGCAAAATATTATGGCTTGAAATGATGATCCACAGTTCCATGCAATTCGTTAGCAACATAGTTGCTAACATCAAGACAACATATATGTTTGGTTTACGGAGTTGTGAGTAGGGTCTGCAAACCTTTCAGTGGGTAAGGAAGAGGCAAAATTAACAGCCCTCTGGCCATTCTGGCACTGTGGAAAAGAAACACATCCTTGAGCAACTGTTAGAATGAAGAGAAACACATGAAAAGACATGCAGAATCTCTGTTATGTCTTGGATTCTCTATTTGGAGAAAAACATGTGGGAAGTTAACTCTTTCCTATAAACATGCAGGATACAATTTCACATGGAAGACAACAGCATAATTTTTTTCTACTTCCATTACTGTTCTCTGTAATGCCAGCTCTCTGATACTTTTCCTGAGAACAGTAGCTGAATGGTGGGATCAAGGAATCATTGAATCATGGAATGGCTTGGGTTGGAAAGAATCTTAAAATTATCTGGTTCCAACCTGCCTGCTGTGGGGAGAGACACCTTCCACTAGACCAGGTTGCTCAGACCTCCACCCAGGCTGGCCTTGAACACTTGTGATTGATAAAGGTGAAGATTTGGTCCAGCGTCTAACTTCAAAAGAATCAAGGGCAATTATTGTATTGACAAATTATTTAAGAGATGAATTCAAGGTACCTCATAGCTGGCTGAATAGAGAGAAGCTTTACAGCCTACAGGGGTATAGTGTATAGAAGGAAGAAGGAGAATGAACTTTGTAGAGTTCAGCAAAAGCATTATAGGAATTTTTGACTAGTGCAAAACCTTATTGTAAAATTGAATGGCTTCTATGCCCCCAGTTCCACTGGGACTGTGACTTGTAGAAAAAGCTCACTCACCTCATTGTCCTGGTGATTAATTTCACTAAGATTTGACTGCTGCAGAAGCAAGCTCAGAAGCCTGTGGAAGCAATGATACAATCAGTGTGCTGAACTCCTGACTAAACTTGAAAAACTGATAGTTTTTTAAAAGACAAGATGTACAATTTCATGAAAAATCAGTACTGGTGATGGACACAGAATCCTAGGTCTGAGCTTTGTCATATGAGCAAAACAAATAGGACTGTATGGTTTATGGTACCAACAGAATTTTAGAGCTTGGAATTAAAAGAAGATTCACTCAGAATAACTCTTGTGCTGACTGCCAGGCTAGAGTCAAAATGTATAATACTGTACATGTGTGCAGTTTTTAGTGTACTTTTTAATTTTACTGTACATGTGTGCAGTAGTTTAGCAATTTGCTGCCAACATATTTTATAATGTCCTGAAGTAACAAAGATGCTAGCTTCTGTAAGGATTTTTCACTCTATGTAACTCTTGGAGTAATGTAATGCAGTGTACACATTTGTGTGTATTTGTGTGTACATGCATGCTTGCTGTATGTTTACACACACAAACTCCAATATTTTACAAGGTCTTACAGAATGTCTGCTGGAATAGGGCCATTATTATGGCATAAAACACAGCAATGCATAGGTTCACATATTATAGAATACTGGACCACAAATACTCCCCTCTGGTGGAGGGAACAATAGAGAAGTTACATGAAATATTTTTCAAATACAATAATATTTTTAACACTTCCTTTTCTATTTGCTATCTTGTGAAGATGTTCTGAAATCACTATAGGTTTGGCAAGGATGACTGTATTTTATAGCAGATGCTAAATGTTTGGATCATGCAAGTGGCTGGACCATGGAAATGAAAAACACCATCCAATCACATGTTGTAACAAAGCCAATCCTAATTTGAATGTACAGGATATTCTTAGGATTCTAGCAAAAGGAAGGATGTATCCTCAGTGGATCATTGTGAAAATGTGTGGCTCATTTGAAGGTGTGAATTTGCTAGAAACCTTCAGAATATGGAAATGAAGAAGACATGCTCTTTAGCAAGGAAAGTAAAACATAATGAAGTATAAAGGAAGGAAATCTGATAAATACAAAGATAAAACAGAAACAAACGTATGAAATTATCTGCATTTATTCCCATGCAGAGGAGACTGAATGAAAATCTTTTGCTGCTTTTATCTTCAACCACTTCTAAGTGTATTTTCTGTATTGAACTGCATCCAGGTGTGTGCATTAGATTAAGCTGAGAATGTTTCACGTCAGATTTGTTTTTCCCTACTGGTAATAAAGAACTAGCTATATAAATTATTCAAAAGACAAATTCTTGTAGAAAAGAGGTGTCATACCGTCTTTTCTAAATGGAGTCATACTGTAGGAACTCTGAAAAGGGTGATAGTAGGATTGCTGTGATTGGTTTGGTAGAAGCTTGTAAAAGTAAAGAAAGATTCTGTTGTCATTTAGCAAAATGACTCAGAATCTCAGAAATTTAGTATCTGAAAACAGGTCTTGGTAAATATTGGCTAGTGAGGAAAAAGAAAGCGAGATAAGCATAGTATTACTGTAAAACCCATCCACCATATAGTTTTATAATCTGATATGAGGCTCTGCAGTTCAACTCCTGATAAGATCAATGACACCACTATATGTAAAAGAAATCTAACTTAGTATCTTTATCATCAACAAACTTTGACTTAGTTACACCATTAGACCATTATGGCAACACAAGTGCTACTGTTGAAATCTGCAGATACCCAACCAAGCAGCTGAGGTTTCTCTGCTATCTACTCTTAAAGGCATAGAAAGGAATGGATTCTCTTTCCACCTTGCCTGTTAGGCTCTGTGGAATGCAATGGAGCACATGAATCAATTATCAAATCCATGCATGAATTGTCTCTGTATTTCCATGCTGCCTCCAGGGCGTGAGGTTGTAGCAGTGGACTGCCAGCTTTCAAATTTAGCTGCAAAAGCATTTCATAACTGGCCATTGCATATTCTCTTTTGGCAATGACATAGGATTCAAGCGACTGACAATGACCATGATAAAAAAACCTCCCTGTCAGCACTCCAGGCCTGTGTCTGGGCATGGGGCAAACCCAGTGGGAAGACAGAGGAAAAGGAAAACTGTGCAGAGCAAAGAAAGGTCTGTCTGTATCCTTGGAGAACGTGAAAAACATTCAGGGGACCCAGTGTGCTCCTGGGTAGAGAAGGTTAGTGCTCCCTTTCAAGTAGCAAGACGTGTGGTGTTGTACAAACATTGTCTTCTCTCTTGTGTTGGTGTTGTTTAATGATAGTGACTTTTTTTACAGAAATCTCAAATTATTCTCTCAAAGTGGTGCATGAAAAGCAAAGATAATGTGGAAAATGAATGAAGCTGTTAAAGATGGCTGGAGAACAAGATCAGCAGAAATGGTCAGATGTCTGGGCTGGTCTGATATGGTTACAGCAACAAAATTGTAAACTCAGTGATTAAGTCACATGTACATATTGCATGTACTGAATGTTTATTGTTTCTAATATCTTCCTACACCTTCACGCATGATTTACTCAGGGGAGTTTTTCGAGTGAATTTATTCAGATGTACAAATTAAAATTTATTAAACCTTCCTATTGTCACAGGCTGTAATCAGAAAAAGAGAATCTTTCTTAAGAGTTCTTGTGAAGACACTCTGTAGCTGTTACTCCATCTTCAGTAAAAGTAGTTAAAAATGAGCCAGACCACCAGTCCTTAACTTCCCCGTTACGGCTGAGGATTTTCAGAGAGGTTGTCTTGTGGAAAACTTTTCTCACATTTGCCATGCTACAGAGGAGAAGTCCAGAGAAGGAGTATTGTAATATTTCATGTGAGTAGGACAGAAAGGTAGTTGGGCAGGGGAAATGCAAGGTTTCAACCTCTCCTATAATTATTTTCTCTTCTCCAGCTATTGCGATATTAAAACAGGCTCCTCACTTTACCCGGCCACCTGTCTCTGCTACATGAGCATTGCACAATGTTTTTCCTCCTCTCTACACCTTTCACGGTAACAACTAAACAAAGAGAGGTCAAGGGTATAGCTGTCACAACCATTATTCCTGATGTGGGCTCTCCTTGGGTTGCTGGCTACCTGAGAGATTAAACCAGCAAAAGCTGTGGGAGCCGGGCACATACCTCACATCAGGTTCTGCGGTGGCAGCATGCAGTGGCAGCCTCCCGGTTTTGTCGGGTATGTTCTGCTTAGCACCATTCCTGAGCAGGCTGACACAGCCTTCCAGCCAGCCCTAAAAAAGAAATTGGAAAGTGAAAAGTATAAGGCCAAATCCTTTCTTGTTGGTGCTGGCATTCCCAAGTGACTGTAGCCATTTCTGTCAGCAGAGGAACTGGACCTTTTTTCCTCTGTAGAGGTTTCTCAGCAATGAGAGTAGTTCCCCTTTGGAGTCTGGGTCTCAAACTACTTCAGTCATTCATTTATCTCATGACGTGTTTCATTCACACTGTATTTTTTTGTTTGTTTTTGTTTGGTTGGTTCTTTTGTTTTTTGTGTTTTGTTTTTTTTCCCTGCAGCTGTGGCAAGCACTAACAGTGATTAAAAACCTGATAATCCCTGTATCACTAGAAAATGCTACACATATTCTTGCATGTGAATTCAATCATGCAGTATTAAACCAAGAACCTGAGCACTCAATCTGTTCTTGTTTGTGAGATTTTAGCAAGGATGTCAAATCAATGGTAAAAAAACCTTAGAGTGTGGTCTTGTAAATGTTGCAGAAGTTTGTATTAGTGGCAGTGTTAGACTGAAAATAGCACCAAAAGAGATGGGATGAATCAGTTCTTGGATAAAAATCTTCTATTGATCACCTCAACATAAAAGCAAGTATACAGTCTGGTTGTGACTGCATAAATCTTTCAGATTACTTAAGTCTGATATTACTTTCAGATAGACTTAATTCTGAAGAAAATCAAGTATGAGTTTAAGAATTTTGTTAAAACCTCAGCAGGCAATTGATAAAGACCATTCCCTCACATATGAGCTATTTTGGATTGGCTTTACGAGCATTTCTGGGGAAAACGTGTGGAATGGTGTGGAATCAGAACACCCCTGCTGGAGCTCTTGGTGGAAGTAAAAGACCACCAAATGCCACACGCAGTCTTGACTGTGCAACTCTCCTGAATTCATTCGTCTGGATAAACATCACAGTCGAATTCTTTCTGGACTTCTTGTTATATCCCTCACAGAAACAGAAATGGAAACTTAGAAGCCTGGGTGGTTTAAATCTTTTCCAGTAATTTTTTTTTTCCAAAGAATATTTTTTCCCCTCTGGGAAAAGAGGAAGGAGAAAAGAACCGTGACACTTATTACGGCATTTTTAAAAAATATCTTGCAGAGGAAATGTTTGTTCTCAATTAAGTGGGGCATGCTCCTTGCACTGGATGAGACTGCCTGTTTTGTTATTTTCTACACTTATTATCTGGCTGAATATTGCATAGCTAAGCAGGAACATTGTTTTTGTCCTGAATTTTCAGGAAGAAACTAGGTGCAAGGGATGTCACTTTATTAGGCTGCCAGTGTCTGTTTAAATGAGCTGGCAGTCATCCAGCTTAACTCATACTGTGCAGCCATGGCTGCACACTCCTTCTTCCTTTCTGTCCAATTAATAATGGAAGCCTAGTCTGCTCAGCAAACTTGGTCCTCATATTCTCTCTGAAACCTGAATTACCTCCTGCAAGGACTACAAGACTAAGGAGAAGACGACTACCCTTGTTTCTTCAGCCAGATTCTGAAGTACAATTCCTTTTCCAAATATCTCAGTTGGATGTCTGCCCCTCCTGTCACCTGCATATAGGTTGATCAGGGGACTGGATTGTTTATGATCTGAGCAAGTGCACCAGCACCTGCAGCACCTTGAACTTCAGTTCTCAACCTGGGCATCCAAAGTCCAGCTCCACAGTGAAAAGAAGCAATGCCCTGGTTCATGCGGTCTGCAGGAACACATGCCTGCTGACCACCAGAATTTGAGATAGGAAAAGCCTCACTTGCACATAAATATCTAATGCTGGCTATGCAAGGGGGAGAAGTCAATCTTTATATTAAGAACAAGAGGAGACTTTCAGCATACAAAAAAAAGTGGTTTTCTTATGAGAGCCTCATATTATGCACTGATTTCATAAGCCAAAAGAGAAAGGACACACTGATAGGAGTCTCTGACAGGAGTCTGATCCTCTTGTAATAAATTTATCCAGCTTTGCATCATAGTAAAGTTTCAAAACCAATTCCACTGTTTTCTAGAACCAAATATTTTGAGCTTTTTTATTTTTCCCTGTAGTATAAGCAGAAATCTTATTTGGTTCCGCACATTTACTCCCTTCACTCCACTCGTCCCCCAAGTCTTGTTACCAAATAAGTAGCCAGAGATAAACTGGTACGTCCACAAGCATCTTGAGTGTTAATATTGGCTCCCATCTTCAACAGAAGCTTCACTGTGTCAACCTGGCGTCCTGACACAGCATGCATCAAAGGTGTGCAACCTAGGGAAAAAAGCCAAATTTATTTTACAATTTCATTATGTCATGTCTATAAGATATACTTTCTTATTTTATAATGTTAACATTGGCAAGTTAACAAATCCTTTCTCTGACAACTGTCCAATAGTTGTACTCATCAGTCAGGAGGTAACTTCTGTGACAATCACTGACCACTGATTTTAAAAAGAGCATGACTACAATAGCAAAAGCTTTGCCTCATTAACTCTGCTCCTGGAGAGAAAACTGCTTCTCTGCTGATAAGTTCCCAAAATGAACTTTTGCCTTGTACGCCATTTTGGAGGCTGACATTCATCAGAATGACTACTAGACAGATGGTGCTTGTCTAATTTTCTCAAACCCCAGCTTCATTCTGTCATTTGTACTCAAAAGACTTACGAAATCAAGCTGTGTCCCTTGCAAAGGTATAAAAGTGTGAGTTGTCCTCTCATGCAGAGAACATCTTAATTTGAAGTCTGGATTTGCTCAAGGATATTTTATTTCCTGTTTTTATACAAACTTCTTTAATATCCTGCAAAAAATTTCTGTTTTGTAAAACCCCTGCAATCTACATCTAAACCTAATACTCAAATTTCTTTGTGAAGTATTGTATCACTTAATTGCTTCCTTTTCCTTGTATTCTGTTAACTATTGAAAAACAGCAAGAGATTTTCCTGCAGAATCTGACAAAGCAATTTAAAATTACTAGGCCAGCAATAAACATAAGTATTACAAACTATAAGACTATTAGAAACTTCATACATAATTGAAGAATAATTATTCTTACTGGACTCAATGAGATTGCTGAGGAAATGTGCTACTCAACCTGAGGTCATGCAGAGCCTGACAAATGTGCAGGATATGAGCTGTATGTTTTGCGCTGAAAAACTGGTCTTTAGTTATATTTGTATGGACAACCTAGGAGACAAGTTAGTTACTGAGCTGAAGTACTCCTGGCCAGTCCATCTCTACCTATTCCACCCACCATTCATACCTAGTCTTTCTCCCATTAACAAGCAGACAGGGACCATTTTGTCTTGAGTAAATTTTCCCTACTAACCAGTAGATGTTTTAAAGATATCAGTTAGAATGCCGGGTTTAAATTATAAGAAAAATTGGTAGCTTGATAAAAGCTGTTAAAAATTAGAAAAGATAGTATTCATATGGACCCTTTATAAGAAACTGCAATTAAAAAATACTTTTGACAAAAAAAAAGTTGCCTTTGAGAACAGCTTCCAGAGGTCTGTCTTTCTTAGGAAGTAGATTCATATAAAACCCAGCCAATGTACAATAATTTGTAATAACATTAGATAGTAACTTGAACACAAAATGAGCACAGCCTGACAGATAAAACATATCATTTAGATAACTGCACAACAAACCAATCCTTTGGCAAAAAATTACTTGACAAAACCATTCAAACTGTGACTGTACACATAATATAACCTCTGCTTTAGAGATGTGCAGAATGTATGTCATTTGGCATTGGTAAAAATATTCTTTTTCCTCCCCTGAAATGTCAACAGTTTCTCAGCATCTCCCTAAATAAGATAAACTAAATAAATGGTAAAGTATTATCTAATTATAGAAAAACAGCTTATTTGTAACCATATAAAAATATCTTACAATTACAGGGGGAAGGAATTATTCAAACTGTGCATTTCCAGTGGATGTTCCAAAGAATAACTCAAATTTCCCATATTCTGCTATTAAATATAATTTGCTAAACACAAAAATCAGAATAAAAAAAATGAAAAGTTTAATTTGCAAGCAACAGATCTGCTGAGAACAAGCTCGGCCTTCATTTACCCTCTCTGTCACAAGACTCCAGGATGGAAGGATCCTCTCGGATCACTGCAGTCAGGGTGTTCACATCACCATTAGCTGCTGCTTGGTAAACCACTGCCAAGTCGATCTCTTCTGCTGCAGCAGCTGCAGAGAAGGAGCACATCCATGAGTAAACAGAGAGCAAGTAAAAATGATAAACAGTGAAAATAATGATACCTGTCTTACTGAGTTTAAATGACTGCGTAAACTGGGGTGGAACAAAGTGTATCTAAACAGCACTGTGGTTTTTGTTAGTCATCTGAAACTTGCTTTTCATCATAACTTCTTCCAAAAACTTTCAAACAGTAGACACTGAAAGGATTTAAGAAAAATTCTGGAAAGTTTCCACTTCTTATAAGAAATCATAGTAATGTAACATGACTTGAGAAAAAATGTAATAACTGAAGTAGCTCATAGTATTTCTGGCTGCACTTTTATGAGATAGGATGAAATCAGGACTCGGGTGTTTTCAATTTCAGTGTTATCCTTGCATCAGTAAGAAGACTGAGGCTTTTCACTTCCCTGCAATGTCCAAGGGAATTCTCTTCTCGGGAGAGTAAACTTCTGGCAGCAATGGTTTGTGTTGATAATTCCCGCAAAAAGGAAAAGTGGACTATTGCTTGGAACCCAGGAGAGGTTTATTTTGTTTGGCAGCTACAGTGTGAGCTATTACTTAAAGCAGAAGCCTTGCAGGACCTGTTCTGGAACATTCCTCAGACTTTTCTTTCTAAAGAAATAATAGCGATGATTCTCTTCGCTTCTTTGCTTTTCACTTCCTTTCAGACTGGTCATCCCATGCTCCACATGCATACACCGCCTTTGGCTTCGAGTGGACTATTAACCTCTTAACTCTAGGAGTCAAAAGAGTAGATTTTTTGGTGCACGGTCAAATCTGATGTAATGGTAAAATGCTCTCTATATATATATTGTTGGTCACAAACAGTCTCATGTTTCTGATCCCTATTAACTCAACAAGAAGTACAGCTGCAGTGAGCTGTACTGTCCACAATGTCTGAGGGTCTTTTGGGGCTTAACCCCAGGTGTCCCCAATGTTCAGTCACTGCCCTGACCCCTGTGGGTTGGGAAGGAGAATCAGAAAATGGTAAAATTGGTGGGTTAAGATAAGAACAGTTTAATAATTGAAATAACACATCATCATCATGATCATAATCACCACCAGCACCAGAACAACAACAATATCATTAATAATTGCAACAAAAGGACAGGAAGAGATGAATAAAACCCAAGAAAGGCAAGCAATGCTCACCACCTGCCGACTGATGCCCAGCCTTTCATGCTGCAGTTCCCCCCAGTCCATTCCTGGCCATGTCAGTGTGTGTATGGAATATCCCTTTGGCCAGGCTGGGTCAGCTCTGCTGGCCGTGCTCCCCCAGCCTCTTCGCTGCACCTGATCACTGCAGAGCATGGGACACTGAAGAGTCCTGGACTTAGGGTGAACACTAACTATGAACAACTAAAACAGCACTGTGTTTTCAACATTAGTCTCATACTAAATATAAAATACAGCACTGAGGAAAAAAAGAAGAAAATTAACTCTGCTAAGAAGAAAATTAACTCTATTCCAGGCAAAAGCAGGACAGGGTCAGAGCTATAGAACAATCACTTTTCCAGCCACTGCACTACCTTGTCAGCTGGAGACAATGCCTAAATCACACTAGAAAGCTGATCAAAGGAAAGACAGATTAAGTCACTGGCGACTTATCTGTACTGTCAAACTTCTGGAGACAGCTTGACTATGTAAGCTGTGCAGAAAAAAGGCAGATGGTTTAAAGAGCATTGAGAAGTTATCATAAAGCTGTTATCATAACCAAATATCACATTATTTGTAGCACATTGGTAGAAATTATATTTTAAACACTGTCATTATATTTTTGAGTTATAAAAGATCTTTAATTATTATTATAAAGTATCAGCCACACTACTCACATTGTGATCAGATGTCTCAGATATTGTCTTAAATGAACCTGCATGAGCTCTATGCTAGGCTTCACAGTCTAGCCTAATTCTCCACGTGACCTTCTCTCACTGGGTGCAATCAACACTCTGGACTTCAAAATTTGGCTGCCATGGAAACACAATTTGCTCTTACCCTGGAATAGGTTAGTCTGTCAAAGCCGGAACTTTGTGGGCTTGGGAAAATTGAAGAGCTGATGTTAGTCTGCCTTTGCCACAGATTTCGCAGAAGATTTCCCTCTCCATTTCTCCTCAACTAAAGAGAATCTAATTTATTTTTCTAATTGGTATTTTAAATTACACACTTCATAAAGTTTGTGAATAAAAATGGTAACTTGATTTTTATTCTGTTGAGGGGTCTGTTGCTGAGGCAACTGCTCATTTGGCTCACAAGGTTTGTCCTGTGGGCCTGGGAGATCCAGAGAGATGAGAAGTCATTGCTGGCAGAAAGTCATCATCAGTGACTAGTACATGAAGAAAAAGACTTTACCACCAGCTAATAATATTTCCTTATTATGTCAGACCTGAAGATGCCTCTCACAATTGGTACACTCAGCAAATGACAATGACATGTTAATGACAAGCTCAGGTCTGAGTTGTTGATAGCTTGTGTTGCTCCTGTTGTCCAGTCTCTGGAGGTACACAGCATGTGCCAGCCCTGAGCACTGACACAGCTTCCCTCATGGC
This sequence comes from Tichodroma muraria, assembly GCA_013390105.1. Lineage (NCBI taxonomy): Eukaryota > Metazoa > Chordata > Aves > Passeriformes > Sittidae > Tichodroma > Tichodroma muraria. The sequence continues at coordinate 21,119 of WAAG01090625.1, forward strand.
TGCTGTTGTGTACAGCTGTGCAGGTACTTCGTGGGTATGGAACAGAGAAGATGCTGCTGGCACTGGGAAAGAAACTGCTAGAGTACTGAGGCAGAAAGTGAATCAAAGGGGCCCTCACCTCCTTTGATGCATTCCACTTGTAAATTCTGTACTCTTTTTTTGCCTTGTAGGTACTGTTAAGTATTCCTATTGTGAGTCAGGAGCAGAGAAATCTACCCACAAAAGGGGAATCTCCATCTCCTGAGCCGAGCAGTTGTTTACCTGGAGGGCGCTATGACAAGAAGATGAGGACAAGGGCGCCCTCCTACATCTAGGTCCCTGAATATCTCTGCCCTTTTTCCTCTAGGTAAAACCAAGACACTTCCCCTGTGCTTCTGCTGGACTCAGTCTGCTTTCCCCAGACCAACTATCCTTTTGTATGAGGAGGGGAAGTAAAACGGATGGATGGATGGATGGATGGACGGATGGATGGATGGATGGATGGATGGATGGATGGATGGATGGATGGATGGATGGATGGATGGATGGATGGAAAAATGAATTTTGCCCCTGCCTCTGCTTGCAGAACATAGGCTCCATTCCTGTTAAAGGATGGTGGCATGAAGCTGCAAAGATTCACTCTTCCCCACCTAGGAGTCCTAGCTGCCAGAGCAAGGAGAGGCAGCTGGAGCAGGCTGTCACCTTGCCTGGGAGCCTGGGCCAGAAGGAATGGATGAATGCTCATGTTGGGGTCTGAATAAAGATGACTGACACAAATTCCATTTTTGTAGGGTGACACAACTTCAAATGGGGTGTCTTGACCTGTATGATTGTGGATGGGGAGTGAGAAGAAAGACAGGTAAACGGTCTTCTGATGCTTTACATGACAGGGAGCAGAAAATGCTGGGAGAGCTTGGATATCATTTGTGCTGGATGCACTTGACTCCAGGTGAACAACATACCACCTCATCTTCCTTCAGCTTACCCTGTCAAGGAATGGAGAAGTATGGGCACAAAGCTAGTAGGACATTTTTTTTGAAGATGCCTTCCTGGACAGAAGAGGAATGGTTCAGAGAGTGGGCATTTTGTAGACAGCAAAAGTGAAGTACTGAGTGCTTGTGTCCCCTCCTCTGTGAGGTTACCCTGGTGGGGGCTTGGCTGTGGCTGTGGCACAAGCACCATGTGGCAGAAAGGGATAGTGAACAACCAAACGCCTGACTCTTCATCTCCTAATGTGTTAGAGTTACTCCATTACTATCTTGCAGTTCTATAAATGCCATTAAGTACTGGTCTCATTTCAAATACATTTTACATTTTAGAGAATTGCTGTGATACTGATGAAAGGAAGCTGTCAGTCAGATTCAGAAAAGCAGAAATTCCATTAAGTGCTTGGGTACAGAGAAATGCAGGGGAGAAACAGCAGTGGTGTAGAAAGGACTGGAAGAAAAGACTAAATGACATACAGGGAGGTGCTAAAATCCTCAGAAACGATCAAAGTTAAACACCAAAGTTAATTTATGTCTGAAATAAGCTGCAGTGTTTTAAGAATGTATAATTTCTTCAAGGCAAAGTAGTTTTCTTTTGGTCAGAAAAGGGGGTATGTAAAAAGATACAGAATGATCAAAGGATTCAGAGCAATGAAACTGCGCTTCCCATTACATTAATTGTCCTCTGACTGTACTATGAAGAATTAATGTTTTACATGATTTGTGATGTTGGCTGATGCGTTGTTTTACAAAGTGCATGTTAGGTGTACATAGTGCATTGGATTTTTAAACTCTAAATAAATTTCCTGGAGCTTAGTGTACATCTCTTGACAATGGTTGATTTTGGACTTGCTAAACCACAAGACATTAAAAACTGAAGACAGAGTAATAGGATAATTCACGTTCATTGTAAAGAAGAACTATTTATGCATGTAATTTACTACCCTCTCTCTCATAATCACTCTGGTCTCCACCACTAGCCAAAGGCTATATGTGATTTCCTACACCTTGTTGTCAGGACACAATACTGGGTAGTTTACTTGTTTTCAGCATGTCAGTGTCAAGGGTCAGTGGAAGGTAGATGACTGCAGTTTTTGAAAACTTACTCTCTACTACTTACTAACTTACTTACTTACTCTCTTACTTACTTACTAACTACTAACTTACTCTCTACTACTGCATTTTTATTGAACACTTAACAAAGTAATAATCCCTATGTGTGCCTGGCAGTGCATACACCAGTACAGGCCTTTGTCTGGCTTCTCTGTTTATTTAGTAAACATTTGAAATCCGGAAGAGCACACATTTATTTAAATGGCATGGAGCAATATTAGGAAGGAAGGGGTTTCTGGTGCTGCTTGCCTTCTCTAAGTCCCACATTCCTGTTACTATTGTAAGTATTATTAGATATTATTGAGCAGTATCATGATGTGTTGCATTTAGTGTGTTTGAAAGATGGTTTGTATTCTTCCATTGTTATAAATTGCTGCAATGAAAGACATTCCCCCTCTCCTTGCTAAAATAATTATGCCTGCTTAAATCAATAATGTGGCAACACATTAAGATGGTATTTAGACAAAATCCACCATACACTGTAAGTTTTGAATAGAGTGTTCTTTGCATGGTAACCAATGAGCTCAGTATCCCATTACTGTGTGTTTTGTGCTCCTGCTCCCCATCCACCTCCCACGCAGCTAGCAGGGAAGGCAGGAGTAAATCACAAATCTCCTAATGAGCAAGCATTCCTGCAGCACTGGGGAAGCAGATGATGAATGTATAGTGAAGGGACCTTCTGGCAGGGGAGTTGATGTAGGTAGAGCGTGACATAGGCTGCAGGTGATGCTGGACAGAAATTAGGATGGGTCAGTGTGGAGGGTGGCCTGGCAGAAGGAGGGGGTGCAGATTAGGAGCAAGGGGAGGTATAGGCAGATGTTGCCTCCCAACTTTACCCCTTCTATCTGGATAAAGTAGTTTGCGTCCATGGTCTCCTGCATTGCTTCCTGCCCCCTAAACCAACTATAGACTTGGCTTTACTTTCCCCAGCCCTGGTGATAATCCAGCCTCAGTCTTGCACCACTTCCACTGGCTCCCTGGCAGCCATCCCGACAGCACGGAGCATGCAGGGCTTTACCTCTGCCTCCCCTCTCTGACCCTGCTGGGTCAGCATGTGGCACAGAGGACACTCATAGAGCTGCAGAAGCAGAGGCTGGAATTTTGGAGCTGCAGAAACTCAGTCAGGCCCACATCTCTGTCCTGCTGGGAAAAATGCTCCTTATGTCACTCATACATGATTTAGGAACACCTGTATCTTTTCCTGCAGTACCAATCCCCCTTTCACCAGTGTGCTTCCCTTTCTCCTTTATACTTGTTGGTAGCAGTTTTTTTCTCTCCTCACTCAGTTTTACTTCCCCTACATGGGTTCCTCCTACATGGGGATCCCAGCTGGGTTGATGTAGACCAGTACTCCCAAGACTTGATCAGGCTTAGAGTGCTACTGTGGCTGAAAGGCAGCCATAAACCCACCACTTTATATGGGCTGTATTCACTTTGGGTTCACCAAAGAACTGCAGGCAAGCATAAAAGTACAGCCTGTAGCACTCAGCTGCCCAAAGACAAGCTGACTTGTCTTCTTCCTGCTTTCATTTTTGTTCCACAGTCAGCTCCTTGGTTGTGGGGCCTGTGTGGCCATGCCAGCTCAGATATTTTGCAGGTCTGCACTGGAAACTGTGGCCACGACGCACATTTTGTTTGGCAAGCCAACTTAAAAGATAAATTTGTTGCAACAGGCATAATCAAGCAATGACAGCATCCTGCTTTGGGAACATAAAAGGAATGCTGCTACACTTGTAGTGGATTAAGCTGTAAGACATAAAAGCTTGTATTGGCAAATAAAGACATGAAATTTAACATTTAACGTCAAAATAGACAAGAAAGAGACATCTGTATTTCCATAGCAACCTTACAATGTAGAAAATCTTCATGTTGGGGATTTTAGTGATATCTCAAATTTTCAATTATGGCAATACTCACCTATACAGATAAATATCCTAAAGCAAAGTATTTAACTTTTCAGCTTCTAGTCCTTTTTGTGCAGACTTATGAAAAACAGCTGTTCTTAAATTTTTTACTCCATTTTAAACTGCTCTGTTTGCTAGTACTGCAACTGTTTTTAGTATCTACAACCACAAGAAGACCAGTAAATAATAAAAATAAATACATATATATACATCTCTCAGTGCTAACCATAAGAGTAGCCAGATGCTGTTGCTATTCTGCTGAAAATTAATTTTTAGAAAATTAATAGAAAATTAATCACTTTCACAATAGACTGAAATATCCATCCAGTCTAAAACTGATGGAAGAAATTCCTTTACATGAAAGCAAAATAAACCTAATCTTTTCCAAATATTCATGTTATTGATTCTGTCAAGTAATCTCAGTACATCTGCACGGGACACACGGGAGGACCAGAGGATTTTGAAATTAGTAGCACGTGACTTACCTTTGTGCTGGTCAAACACGGATGAGGAACTGAAATCCATTGTGATCTATCTCATTATTTACAACCAGACCAGACAAATCCCACCTCTAGGGTTTTCAGGGTAGAATCTCATATATTACAGTACACAGTGAAACGGCAGCTGTCACCAGTCTTCCTCTCAGAGAGTTATACTCGCTTTACGGCCGCAGGTTGTTGCCAAAGCAAAAGCCTGATGGAACCATTATATTCTGTTACGGACTCTCTTAAAAGGGTGCCCCTGGAAGCTTATCTGGGATTCTGAAAAATGCCGTGTCTTCAGCGGGCGGCAGAGCCTGCGAGCAGCTCGCAGGTGCCGCAGCTCTCGCAGCCCGGCGAGGGCAGTGCGAGCGGCGCGGGCCGGCGCACCGAGCATGTGCAGAGCTCCGGCCGGCCCGTCAGCCGGCCCGTCAGTCGGTCGGCCCGTCAGTCGG
>WAAG01090639.1:0-11825 GCA_013390105.1 Tichodroma muraria
CTAATACTGAGTGATATAATCTAAATACAAATAGCCTTCGCTCCAAAATCAAGGCCATGTATATACTGGGAAACGCAAAGTTTTATCAGTGAACAATCTCTGATCCTGTAATATGCTGAGGAGGAAAAGGATATGGAATGGCATGCATAAGTTAAAATCAAACAAACAAATAGGAATACCTAACCTGGATATTGCAATTTTTTTTTTCATTTCAGTTGAACATTTCAGAACTGAATTGATACTGAACTGAGCCTTTCTGTGCATTCAGTATCTATCATACCTGCCAAATGTTCAAATAGTAAGGCTTTTACCTCCAACAATCTGACATCTTAAATACTGGACTAAATGATTATAGATCACTCCCAAGATGTTTCCTTGGCCTGAGCTGGGCATTCACCTGGTCTGCTGTAGGTTGTGTTACAATGCTAAAAGCAATAGCGTGACAGCAGAAAGAAGATAAAGTTTTGAGGTTTGAAAGAATAGTTAATAAACCAGGAGAGAATTTTGATACCATAGTTCAGTAGCAAAACTGAGGAGAATTCATGCTTGTTCCAAGTTCAACAATTATTTCCCAAAAAGCATATTAAGACTAGCTAGGATTGAGAACAAGCATCAGCCCAAGATATGGAGTTGGGGTTGTTAAGTCTGGAAAACAGAAGACTCTGGGAAGACCTTACAGCAGTCTTTCAATACTTAAGAGGTGCTTACAAGAAAGACAGGGACAGACTTCTGGTAGGGCTCTTAGCAACAGGACAGGGCATAATGATTTTAAACTAAAAGAAGGTAGATTTGAGACTACATATAAGGAAGAAAAGTTTTAGGATGGGTGTGGTGAAACACCATAGGTTCAACCAGAAATAATGCAATAGGTTGCCCAGAAAGGTTGTAGACACTCCATCCCTGGAAACAATCAAGGTCAGGCTGGACGGGGCCCTGAGCAACCTGATCTAGTTGAAGATGTCCCTGCTCACTGCAAGGGGGTTAGACAAGGTGACCTTTAAAGGCCACTTCCAACCAAAACTATTCCATGATTCTATAAACATCAGTGACAGGAAAAAAAATTTTACAATGATAACAGTTAGTACTCCTTTCCTCTACAACCTACTGGAAAGTGGAAAGGTTCAGTGAAAGAACCTTATCCCAAAAAAATCTGTAATTTCTGCCTTATTGCCTTTATGCTATACAGGAAAAGTGTGAAATGGATGTAACCCAGTTTTAAAAGATAAACCAAACTGCACTGCAAAATACTATAAACGAACTACTATGCTTATTGTTTGCCTTCATTTACTTAAGGATCAAAAGGAGAAAATAAGTTTGTATAGTTTGCGGCACATTTCTCCAAGTTTCTTATTGTCCTTTTTGGCGTACTTTACGTAATGACTACCCTTAATAACTGGCTAATAAAGGGAAATGAAAAAGCTTTTGCATTTCTGGCCTCCTTTGAAATGACTCTGCTTAAATAATGTAACCACCTCAGAGAACTGCTAATTCTGGCAAAATCAGCTCTTCTAATAGAAAAGCAAGTTTATATCTTTTTAGGGACAAACAGATATAAATGTGAATAACATACGCTTCACCAAATGTGTTTTGATCTTACCTTTATTTAGCACTGCTGGTTAAGAGTGAGAATTTTTCAAAATAATTACGAAGAAAATATGAGTGCAGTCACACCATGTGAACACAATTAAAACCTTTAAGAATTCTAGATAAAGCATGTGTACAGTTAAGAATCTGTTTCCATTACAAGCACTTTTTTTACATCTGCTAGTCATTACATTCCACCTAATTGTTACTGGCCATTAAAGCACACATTCTTGATAAGAAAAAAAGGTTTTGCAATGAACATTTTCTTCATGAAAAATATTAAAGATGACCTATGCAGCAGATACCTAAAGTTGTTTCCATCGTCACTAAAAAAATGCTTCTACTTACTCTAGTAAATTTAGTACACAAATCTTTCCCTCTGCAGTCACCTCACCAGCAGATAAGATACTTCCATTACTTCTAAGTTTATTACTGTGCCATGTCTTCAACTTAAAACTAATTTTTTGAACAGCTAAATTCTTATATGAATTCTCATGAGAAGTCTTCCTTTCCAGATTTTTATACTGAAAAAAATCCCTGGACAACAATCCTTTAGCTTTACAGAGGATTTCATACCTCCCCAGAGGGCACTGCTTTCAGACGTCTATTCCTATTAAAGAGACAGCTGTATTTAAGTTGACTGGGTTTTCCTCATGAACGGAGCTTATTTATATGAAGTAAGGTTAAGAATGAATATAAGGGATGTATGATAGTTGACTGCATTTTCCACTGGTAAGACCAGCTACACTTTAATTACGGAGTCCAAAGATTTTTTTGCAAATATCACCTTACATATTTGTAATTGATTGGTATCACCCATACATAAAAGGTTTCCATAACCCAAGAACAAAAACTTAGAGTAATCCATGTTTTAGAGAGCTGATAATGAAAGGTAAAAGTATTAGTCTGAGATCAGGAAAGGGCATGGAGAGAGTATTCTCCTGGCATATCAAAAAGCAGTTTTGAGCTAAAGATGAAAAGAAAACTTTTTTATGCCATGGGACAATGAAGGTGACTGCTCTCACTTTTCATCTCTGGCAAAAACGCTGAAAGTCAGAAGGCATATGGGTTTTGCACACAACAGTGGTTACAAGACTACATTAAAATCAACTGCTTCTAATTTCAAATATTATGATTCTTTCTTCATAAATAATGTAACCACATTATTTAAGTAGTCTCTGAATTTTTCATTTTCCTCTAGATTCTTCTATATAACAATTAACCAGCATGCACAGAAATTACACTATACCAACTCTTCACCTTCAAGCTGCCCCTCAAGTCTTTTAATAACATGTACCAAAAACGTGTTGTTGACACCTCAATCCACACTCAACGTTCACACAATAATGTAAGAGTTAAAGCATTTTCAGATTCTACTCAAAGCAGCAAATTTAAATACCTTAGCAAGTGATCTTACGATAGGGTTTTCCATAATTCCTTTAAGAAAAATCAGGTCTATTTCTTCAGCGCCTGTCGATGTCGGCAGATCAGTAAGGTTGTCTAAGACCTGCTGCATGGCTGCTGACAAAACAAAAACAAAAAGTAAATACTGACCAAAACAGGCTTCCATAAGGAGCAGAAGCTCTGGGAAACACCACAACATTAACTTTAAAGATGTTAAGCAGTCAAATACATCTACTGAGAGCAAGGGGACAGAACAGAAAAATATTTTTTTGTGTGTGTGTCTGAAAAATGGAATAAAGATTGTATCCAAATGAATCCAGGCCCAGCACATTCCTTCCAAGATCTACTACTAAGGATTGAAAAAAAACCCACAAGTACAAACGACGTATAAGGTATGCATAATCTTCTAAATACAATAAAAGCAACTCATTCAGTACTCTTTTCATCTTTTTCAGGAATTTCCAGCCCTCATACATACAGAAACCCACGAGTTCTACAGTGCTTGTGGAGGCAGATTCACTGTTTTAAAAATGAACGCGTAGTTCCAAACCAATTTTTTGAAACCAAAAATTTGCTTCCAAGGCAGCTCGTACCATGGGGACACTTGTGCGTCCACCCCCAGAAGTCAGTCACCCCCTTTACAGCCAGTCTTGACCCACTGCACTCTGGCACTAAACGCACATGGCGCAGATGCTAACACCAACCTGGTCCCGTAACACGCTGCAATGGGAAGTTCATCCTACAACGAGAAATGCATCGTGCCTGCCCAGTACCCTCAGACGTGCTGAGAGAGCCGCTCTTGGCTGAGAGTGAACAATGCCGCCCAAGGAAATGTCAGAAAATGCCACCATCCCAGCTGTCTGGTCCTCTGAAGTCATCAAGGTGAGTTAAGAGAATTTGTTCTTGTTCTTAACTTTATTCCTTTAAACTCCTGCCAAGTCATATATGCATGCTCAAATAGATACACACACAGGTGCACTAACAAAATCTCCTGTTGAGATTCCCAACAAGCTCAGAAGCCTTGGAATAACCAGCATGTTCTGCAAAGCTCTGAATGTTGCAGAGTAGTATACATCAAGAGAATTAGAAAAGCCTATATGCCCCTTCTCCCACACAGGAATTTACCCTTAACTTTCCTCACTGCTTTATAATGAAAGCTATTATGAAACTGCACAGTAACAGAACAAACTGCATTTCTCAACACCTACTTTCTGATTCCAATTCTTCCTAGAAAATTCCATCTGAAGAAAAAAAAATCTGGCCATTCTTTCTTTCTGTTAAGTGGAACTGAATTTTCAACAAGCAAATAAACTCATGTGCCACATTTTAACTACAGTAGTGTATGCCAAAAGCCCTGCATTATTTTAAATGTTTCAACCACACTTTTTGTTTCAAAAAAGTGAATTTTCTGTGAAACCATGAGTAGGAGGGAAAATGACACTTTATGCTTTCAGATTTTGAAGCAGCATTATTTCTACTTTGTAACAGACAAAGTCCTGTCAACAATCACACATTACATAAAGCCACAAAATTACACATGTAAACAGTCCAAAACTTCCCCAGACTAGGTATGTCCTACATCCTGACTAGTTCAGCTGCAAATGCAACAGCCTTCTTTCACATTTTCTCAATTCCCAGTTTCAGACTGGTGACTTTTAGTGCAGTCATGCAAGCTGTAATACCTGCAGAAGTGGGCACATGTCTCTGGCCAATTTACATCATAGGTGCTACATAATAATGCAAGTGTTAGAATAATAAGCTTTCTTTACATTTTTAACAATTATGTAAATTTGTTTTAAGGGATTTCAGGTTAGCACTTTTTCTCCTTTAAATAATCAGAGAAAACGTAAAGCTTCCTTGAAGTCAAAGTATGCATCTCAACTACCAGCTGCAGTATCAGCATTTGATGGTGACAAAAACATCTATAATAACTACATTCTTCATACTATTCCATGATAATATCCTGTTTCATACTTAAGCCTTTCAAAATTCTGCCTTAGATCAAATTAAAAAACATAGCCCCTACATAAAAACTTTATCATCAACAAGAAAATGTTAAAAGCAACATTAAGCTTCAGAACAGTATCTTCACGCAAGTAGTCAGAGTACTTTCAAATTAGTATTTTATTTAATAAAGGTTTCACAAACATCTAGCATCAGAACTACTTAAGTATACTTCAGCATTCTTAGAAAACAACAACCAGCTTTAACAACACGCAGAGTTCAAAAAATTCACAAAGGCAGACTTACATTCCAGGTCATCAAAACCAAAACCAGTTGTTCTCAGAAACAGCTATTCTGTTGCCTTCTCTCAGGGCACAGCCATCATGGCAAGAGTTTTCTTAGCTACAAATAGTGCTGCCTCAATATTAGAAAGCAAACCAAAAAGGCAGGATAAGGAACCTTTACTCATCCTGTATTGTTTATGTTCGAACACAATATGAGGCTCAGTATTACCTCAGAGTAGACAGTTCCCCATCTTAAAGGGAAGATCTTTCTAAGTAGTTGAATAAAAAAATAATACATTTAAGTACTCATTTATTTTAATCAGTTACAATGTTGAGCAAAATAATTTAGCATGAGAGAAAGGTTAAGCTTCAACAGTCTTTGCACCTGTTACCTAGCACATGGTAGGCAGAGGAACACATATGCTTCACCATGTTTCACTGCTTTACACTCACCTGGCAAAAAATTCAGAACATGATCAAACGTTACTTGCCAAAAAGTCATCAAGAGCATATTCCAACAGGGATTACGTCTGCTGGTTTACTTAAAAAGAATAGACCACAAGCACATGGGTACTTTTTTGGATGGACTAGACAAAGCATTTTAATCTCAGTGTTTCATGTGTATTATACAAGTCATGGGCCATCTTCAGATATAGTTCCTGTTCAATGTGAAATGCTGGTACTTGCTAATATGTGAAAACAGCCTTGGAAGTCTAAGCAATATACTGACTACATATGCCTTGGATATTCATACATGTACTTTCAAACAACTTGATTTACCTAAAGACTAAGGGCAGAGGTGGGAGGAGGGTAAGACATTTTGGGAATTGTATTATGGAACCTCTTCTTCTGTATCTATTCAAGAGGCTTTTGTTTATTCATTTCTAGGGCAAGAACTATTCTATTAGACAACAAACAACAGGAGATACATTGTTCCCAGACATAATAATAATGAACTTTCAGAATAATATAGATACATATGGAATTTCAAGTAGCACTCTTTTAAACAATTTCATTTTTTTCTTTCCAGGGGTAAAGCCACCTTAGCACTTTTAGAAAAGTATCTTATCTTATTCCTGAGCAGCGGGAATGAAAACTGAATATGAAAGTACTTATGTAGGAAAGTTTTATTTAAAATATCAGGTCCCACCAAACAAGAAACAGATGGAAGTGAGGAGTTTTGAGACTACTAAATCTAAATATCCCATCAAAAATTGCCTTTTGAGCTACACGTCTCTTTTGTGTTGAATCTGCCCTTGAAATATTGATAGAAGTTACTCACTGGGGGGTAGAAAGCCCTGTAGAACTTACATTTAAGTCAGGCATATTGAAGAACTAAGGACCACATGAAAAAACTGCATAAACCAGGTTGTCAGAAGTGCTCCTTATTGTTGGGTACTTTGGTGTACAATAAAAAGGAAATGCATGCTTTTCCTTCAGTGGAAAACTAATTGGGTCTCTCTTCCCTCTCTTGTCCCATCTTTTACAGGAAAACAATAAGAACATACTGACTTCGAGGGCTCTACCATTCACCTCCCTCTCTCTCTGAAGACAAGCCTGTTTCTATATTCAAGGACCCATCTCGGAAAAACTTTAAACTCTCATCACAGCACATAAGGATTTGCTTTTGTGAGGACACCATGAGACAGGCATGGCTGACTACAACGGTTAACAAAACCACCTAGGAACACACACATTTATTACAAGAAACACACCAACAACAGCCTCCAGACACACCAGGAGGAACCAGGCAGCAGAAACAGACTCTCAGTTGAGGTGAGGTGCTGAAATAAAGGGATTCTTAGGAAAGGGTGACAACAGAACTGAATCTGAGCTGGGACTTTTAAGAGAAAATGAGATTACAACAGGCCCTTCTTCACTCCAGCCCCCAGCTTTCGTGACAGGGAATACACGTAGAATTAATTTCCACAGTCAATTTTCAAAGAACATCTTCATAACCACAGCAAGTTTAAAGCCTCAAGCAAGACTCAGCAGGAACATACTGGTCTGCTGTGTACATGCACCGAACAATTTATTCCTACTATACATATGACCCCACATTCAGGGAAACTAGTTTGTCATTTAAACTCCATTTCAAAAAGGGAAAAGGGGCAAAGAGATGTTAATTGATCTCTGCGGCAAACAGCACGCACCCTGAGGCATGGGAATACAGAAATCCCACTTCCTAATGCAAAATTTACTAACCAGAATTAAATCCTCCTAATTCCCACAGAGTTCTTCAGACAACCAAAGGATGTTTCAAAGGTTTAATCTACACACCATACCTCACAATAGTAAGTTCAGATCAAACAGATGTAAAAGATACCCTGATAACTCCTTTCTTCTTGTAATTGTAAGAAAAGACGGGTTTTTGCCAAGCTCTCAGCTGTGATTCTTCTACCAAATTTGATTTTATTCTGGCTTTCAGTGCCTAATTCTTGACTACATTAATTCTATGTAGAGGAAAGAGAAAGCATACATTTAAATAAATTTTCCAGATTTGCAGACATAAGACAAATGTGTCATTCGCTGGGGAAAATTAAAGCTTTTCAGAGTGAATACCTTGCACAGATTTTTTTAGCTTAGTTTCATTTTATTAGTCTCCAAGCTTACAAAATAACAGGCATGAAAAGAAAATTATGTATAATATATTTAAATAAATATGCATATTTATTTCCACATGGCCTACTCATCTGGATAGAAAGTTATTATAAATACCTCAAGGACTACTGGAGAGGCAGGTACTCCACACAAAGTCTAGAAAGTTAGATTAAAATCTTGTCATGTACATAAACTTCAGAAATAATTTCTTGTGTGACTTAAAACCTTTTCAAGAAGGGATATATTGAAGTTTCAAAAGACACATAATAAGCTCAGACAAAAGAAGATTAATTTTTAAACTTCCCTAGCCCTTAACCAATGACAACTCTGTAACTTTTTCCCATTTGTTTAAGGTTTTTAAGTAATGATCATTATGCTTAAATATAAGGTAAAGGGGAAAAAAAAAGTTATTTTGTGTTGGCCACTTCTCTCCCCAGTCACAAATTATAGTATTTTTGACAGTCTAGAACAGAGAAAAGGAGTACCTATGAACAAGTTAACATTCTGAGAGTACTTCACAAGTTCATTCACAAACAGGCTGTTGACCAAGAATATATGAAAGACTGACAAAGCTGTCTCACTACTGCTAGAGTAAGTTTCAGAAGCCATATTTGAAGATAAAAGCCTCTGGGGAAGCACACAACATTGTGTTTCCACAGCCAGCAGCCGCATGCACTGAGCAGGATCGCTCTCCGCAAAGCTCCCGCGCAGCGAGCGCTACAGGCGTGGCGCAGCTCTGCAGCTCAGCCCCGTGCTCCCCTACAAGCAGTCACCTGTACCCCACACTCGGGCCTCGAACAGCACCCACGCGCTCCTGTGTGACAGACGCTGCCGAGCAGGGAGCGCGGGGCCGGCCCTGGACAGCCACCTGAGCTCAGACACTCCCGGGCAGCACTCCACTGTAGCATCACTCAGGCACCTTTCCTAAACGGGACCCCTTCCTCAGGCAGTACACACAGCAGATCTCTAAAAAGACCGTAAGACCGATCAATGAAGAAAGCTACTGTCTGCAGCGTGAACACTTTACTGACTGCAGAATCACATATGGCAATGAATTTTTAAAGGAATAAGGAAAAGTCTAATTGATAAGAATGAATGTTCCTCCAGATATTCAAATTCTGCCAACTGAATTTATGCAAATTGAAAAGAAACAACATAAGTCTTAGAAAAGTTTATTAATTTTTTTTTTTTACTTCATTTTCTCCAAGTCTACTGGCAAGCCAAGATGGAGCTATTTTAACATACCTATAAATAGAAGCTCAAGCAGTCCCTACCCTTATCAAACCTGGCTCAACTATATCTTTCATGCCCATTTTTCATGGCTGTGAAGGTCACAAAAGCTATAGGGAAGAGCCAACAACCCTTTCCCAGCTTGAACACTGCAGACATACTTCTTTCAGGCTGCAAAGTTTGTCTAAAAAAAGACGAAGCACAAATTTTCTGAGGAACAGATGGACCTCACAGCTGCATCTTTTGGGGAAAAAAAAGCACTATTTAAAAGTTATCTCAGCAAAGATAAAAAGGGAACAAAACATCAAAACTCCCAAACCAGCAGAATTAAAAGCTTAAGTCTTATTTAAATACATATATCATGACCAACAACAAGATATTGAGGACAGATGCACTAAAATCTAGTATTAAGGAAATTATGTCAGACTTCTTTTTCTTAAAGGATTGCCAAGAAAAATATTTCATAAAGTACAAAGGCAATTAACTTGATGCTCACTAACTAAGCTTGATGCTTTGAAGATAAGCCTATATAAGTGTTAGGTATTACCAAGTTTTCTGACATTTTTTAATTAGAGGAAGAATGATGCAAGCTTCAGGCACAGAAATGATTAACTGAGGAAGGCCATACGTGCACACACCAGACAAGTACACAGAAAAGAAAAATCTTCAAGCACCATAAAAAAAATCTTCAAGAACAAACTACAGCATGTACAAGCAAGTCAACTAGAAGTTTTTTAAAAGGCTGAATTTTTTTCAAAGGCTGAATAAACACACAAAAAATGTGTTTTCACTTTTTAGCTACAGATATTAGGAAAGTACACACTGATGTCACATAAAGACTACTGTACTTTAAATGAATACTAGGACATGCCCCAGGAGAAATTTCAATTTTATTGAAGAAAGACTGTACTACCCTTAGTTCTTCAACTACTTTAGTAGTTCAGGTACTGGAGAATATATTTGAACAGATTTTTAAATGAAGGCAAATCAGTGGACAGGCAGTCTAAGATATTACTTTGTACACAAAAGTTATAGCAGAAATTCTACAAAGTTTCAGAATCTATCCTGCACTCCACTCAAGTTGCACAACAGACTGAGTTTATTGCACACATCCTTCATTCTCCTTGGTATTTTGCAAACAGTAGCAGGATGAAGAAAGTTGCATTCTCTGCAGTACCTCTGGTAATTAATGCCAGTTTTTATGAAGTCTAAAATGCCAGCAAAAGAGATGCAACAAACTAAGTACAGCTTTTGAATTACTGCTTTCTCTAATGTGAACTCTTCTAAATGAATCAAAAGCTTTCTATCTGCATTCTTCTGCCACAGGACTCAGTATTATTTATCTGTTGCAGTATGACAGAGCCTGAAGAAAGCAGGACTGCAAAAACGCTAATATAAGTAAAGATGACAGTTATATAGCACAAGAAGAAGTTACGTGTAACAAACAAACCCAAACAAATGTAAGAATGGGTTTACTGTACCACTTTTCTTGGAAACACTTGAGTGGAAGCCATGCAGAACCATCTGTAGTTTTGTCCTATTCACAAATTCGGCCTAAGGGCAGCTGGAAATCAATTAAGATTTCTTCCTCAATTAGATCTCTTCTTCATACAAATATAAAAATCAGACCTGAAGAGAAAATAATGAACACCCTTCTAAAGGGAAAGCAGACTTCCACTCCAAGAACATACTTTCATCTTGTTGCTGGTCTCCAATCAACAGTGTCATAGCGGATAAAGCAAGTTGCATGTCGTGCCCCACTTCTGAGACCAGGCATCCTAGCAGCAACTGGTCCAAGCTTGACCATCAGCATTTTTCCAACCATTTGCACTTTCATCTAGGAACACTGGATGGCATTTTTTCAAAGAAAGCTAAAATTCACAAGGATTGTAATGTACTCTACTGTCAGTGTAAATGTCATGGTTCAGAACATTAGTTACAGAGCTGTTCTGCAGCGTGGCTTGTGCACGTCTGCAAAAAAGACAAGGTACTTTTAATAAACTAAATTAGATATTGCACTGTGTAGCAAAGTAACAACACCGCACCTCCAGAGACTCGTGATGAAATCTGATTACCAGGGATGATGTTGGTCCCACTGCAGTTTGCATCTGAGGCGTCTGCATCCTTGTGTCTGAAGGCAACTGATCACTCAACAGAGTATCAGGAGGATATCATTAACAACGATCCACATCTGGGCATTTCCTTAATCTTGGTTAATAGGAAATGTAGATTAAACAATTCTTTCTGGTCCCTATTCTTAATCCATTTTTTTTACATCTAGCAAACAATGTCTCAGTGTTCATTACTCTTAACATAAAGAGGGCAATTTTCTGCCCTTGAGAAGGCTTCTCCTCTCCTGCACTGACTGGGAAAGAAGCAAGCCTGGCATAACTGCCCTGTACCTCTTCCAGTCTGCACCTTTTTTCAATATAGACAGTCACAAGCGGGGAAAATGTATCGGACGAGTCTCGCGAGTGCCTTGCACGACAGCATTAATACTTCCCTCTCTAGCGATACGGAGAGATAATGACATCTATTTTGACCTTCTTACAGTTACGTCATACTGTCAGCTCAATCTACTGGTCTGTCACAAAACAGTACAAACTGTTCATTCTCCTCCAAAATTAAAAACTGTAACTGAACAAAATGTCCTCTTTCTTCAGTGAAAACATTACACGTGAATTTTGTCCCACTGGAGGTGGGTTTAACCTAGGTTTCCAATTAGTTTTTGGTCCTCTTTTGCTTTAGTGAAAATGTTTAGACAAGGAAATGCACCAG